>SDVV010017028.1:0-14089 GCA_016164225.1 Gammarus roeselii | reverse complement strand
ATATATTTCACTTTGCTTGTTACAAGTCCAGTAATATCGACTAGTTTCAAGTAATGTTAGGTGATCGCTCGTTAGTAGACTAGAGTTCCAATCGTTGATGAAAGCTTCCGCATATGTCTGTGATTGTTATGGGCGGTAAAGGATTAGCAAGTTTTATGTATGGTTTTACTGCTGGAATAAGATTCTTTTGTTGTAATGTTGGATGTGTTGCTCCTTCCATTATCGTCTATTATAACGAATATTGAATAATTCCACTCTAACATATTTACAACAGATTTGTTATGTAAGGTCCGCAGTCAACAAGATCTAGGATATAAATCATGCCTAAGGTTCATCATTAGCAAAATGTCCGACAACATAGATCAAATATCAATTAATGCAAGAAGGGTTACCTTACTCTGTCAAATACATTAATTCCTAGGCAACCTAACCTATACTAACCAATAGTCATGTATTTTTATCCAAGCTTGATGCTCATGTTTGATATTGATATGTATGAAACTCTTCACTTTGGCTGTATATTCAACATATGAAAAACAGTTTTAATTCATTTCTTCATTTGGATCCAGCAAATAGCCTTTTGCAGATGTTTAGATTCCAGAATTTTTATCGATATCTCTGTTACATGTTTGGATGAAACTCAGCAGGTAGGATTCAAGAGAACTATTGCACTTCAATTTGTTACACTTTTTTAATGTGGAACAGTTTTACACGATATTAGGTTCAAACATATAGTAATCTTAACCAACTTACCTAATAATTATTTATTTTCTTACAAGTTTGATGGTTATGTATGATATTTAGTCATCATTTTGTGCGATGTACATATGAAATCCCGTCCACACAACTCCATTTTACGTTTTTTTTATGTCACACACATACACGCTTTGTACATATATGCATGGCCGGTCACGGTACAATGACGGCGTATACAGCGGTCAATACCGGCACAATGTAGACACATACACACATTTGTATGCATATACAGGGTAAGTTAACATCTGCAGCAATTTTACCTCTGATCTAGGAGTTTTCCATTTTAACAAAGTTCCTTGTTTTTGTTACAAGATATTAAATGTGGACCAGCTCCACGTCATGTTAGGTGAAAAGAACTAATCTTCTTAACCTAACCTAACCTTTTCTAACCAAGAATTTTGTATTGATTATCGACTTATCGTGCTTACATAGGATACTTTTTCATCGATTGATGATATATTCATATCCATCCTCTCCACTTGCCTCCACATTTTGATCTATCATTTGCACTTTTGATTTACACTTCCAATTTTGATCTAGCAATTTTCATCAATTTTTCCATGGAAATTACATCGTTTGTTTTGGTTGTTATACCTTCTTTTCATATGATTCATGTTTTTCACATGGTATTCACACCCATCAATACTTATCCTAATCTAACTTCATGTATAGTATTCAGACATTGTTGTATACATATGAAGCCCTCAAAACGAGTCTAAATATCACTTAAACATATATGCTATTTATTTCGTTGTTGTTGTATACTTTTATTTATGTTTCAGTAAAACGTGGTAAAGGTGCAAGGTACAAAGGATTAAACCAGTGGTTTAATAATATTGTTTTGAATTAAAACAAAGTAACATGTCAACATTTCGACTCGCAATAGAGCACTAAAAACTGATTGTAACATTTCACGGACACAACGGAGCAAAAGTGTAAATGAACAGCAAAAAGAGCTGTAGTAAGTGTACAGCGTTGAACGAAGAATAGAAAGCGGAAAGCAAAAAGCAAAAGCGAAAGCGAAGCGCGAAGCGCAAACGAAAACGTGATCTACACTTTTCAGTGAACGATTAGATATAGATCTTTATCACCAGCTGTCTACGTTCAATTAACACAAAAAAATACTCATATACTACGAATTGAGAACTTATATACTACACCGGTGAACTACGAGCTATCTATTTTATTATCTACCAAAATATATTTTCATGGTTTTGTTTCTCAACTTAATTTTCTGATATTTTTTCATTTCTGTACAATAAGAGATACAAAACATGGGACATAAGAACTGAGTAATTATTACACTTATCTAAGCATGAACGTATACTAGTATATGTAGAAAAAAAGTCATACAAAACAAATAAACGCTGAAGGGCTAAATCAGACGCAACTAAATATGAAATGATATTGTTGGCCGCTGTCCTAAATCAGTCTCACCTCCTCCCGAAGCCTTAGCTAATGGAAGGAGGAGATGTTATCTACACTTTAGATCTGCACTCTGAAAAAATATGGGAGGGCCTTGTTTATGTGTATGAAGTGATCCTTCAATAAGGTAACCACACACCTTTTGGACCCCTCCCCAAAGAGGCGTGGTGTCTTAAAGCCTTGGCCTTATTAGCATACAAAATAAACTTGAGTCGTTAACTAATTTACAAGCTCCTCCCATAATTCTGTTTACAATATACGATAACCCTGAGCTCAACAGTGTGAAACACAGCCCTTCTTTGTTATTGGATCTAGTCCATACAATGCTGACTCGTCGAGTTTTACATGATGTCCACATGGCCCTCCACTCGTCAACGTCTCCTACGTCCTGTAATCCATATGGGGGAACCACCTGCTTGCGGAGGGGAACCGAAAAATATGCAAGGAAAGGGATTTCTTCGTATTACTTAAGCTAGGGTTAACAGGCCTATGACCTACAGTTTCTCGGGCATACCCAACGCAGCTCTTTGTAGTAATGTTCGGTTAGCAATGTTTCCAAATATATTTGCTAGAGGAGGCTGATCATAACATTGTCACTCTCATCCCATATTTGTTGGCAGAGTGGACCCATTTTCATACTTGGATAGTTTGAATGTTGAAATTATTTCATATTATTTTCAATTTTACACAATTCTATATCATTTTAACATGTTATTCACACCCATCGTAACCTATCCTAACCTTATGTATGTTATTCAGTCGTTGATATATACATATGAACCCCTCCGGACGACTCTAAATATTACTTTAACATACATGTTATTTATTTCGTTGTCCTTCTCGAATCAAATTAGTCAGCAGAGAGGCCCCATTCTCAAATTTGTATGGATAGAATGTTACAAGTAATTCAAATTTGTATCTACTTACATACTAACGGACATATGGTCTCACACTATGTTTTTCTTATTATACTTCAATATCTCTACTTGGCTCTACAACCTTTGACGACTTGCATCTCTGATTTGCCTTTTATTTACTATAATTTTAATATTATTGACAATGAATTCGTTTCAAGATTTGATCGGACTCTGATTTATATCCTACCATTCTGTAAAACATCTAGGTCATTTACCTCAGGATAGGTTTATGGCATCATATCACGCCTTGAAACATATTCTTTTACTGATTTCGACAATTCGATGTTACCTCCGACTGACACGATGTTTGCAATTCTTTGCTTAACCTTTGAGCTTAGGATAATATAATCATTTCATTTAGGTTTTACATAGTTTTATTAGTATTTATTGGCCTTATTTACAGACTTTACTGGCGTCATCAATGACATCTACCTAGTTTTTTTAATTTAAACAGCATGGTTAGTACATCCAACCATACCCACCATCTCAATATTTCAGTTTCCTCTCAAAATCTTTCAAATTCTCTATCCGAAGGCTGATCCTTTCCCGTAAGTCCACAAATGTATTGCTTCCTACGCTTGAACTTTAACTATTAGAAACTTCTCCAAATCAAAGGCATTCTGATTTTCATCACTGAGAAATTTTGCATACGATCCAGATTTTATTTTGTTTTCATGTATATTTTGTTTTCCACTACATCAGCTTTATTACAGTCATGATGATGATTTTTCCACTTGGATCATACCAATTTCGAGATTTGCTTACTTACGTAATTCCCCTAATCTTTGTTACATACAATTGTAACGCGTCGACATCAGTTACTAAAGCCGACTTCTTTTTTCCTACATCCATATATGAATGACATCTCACACATTTTGATTCTTGTTTTACCCATTCTATGATAACTGATATTTCCAACACTAGTCAACGTTTGTTCGATCCGACTCATCATCTTCGGAGATTTTTGCTTCCAACACTTGGAAATAAATTTTGAGACACGAATAGTCAATTTTGTTTATTCTATGCCGAAACGTATGCCTCCGCTTGATCTCAACATAACCCTGACTCCATACTCGGTACACAGCTAGCTATTATAAGTTGATTACATGTTGTTTTTCGCAAAACATTAGGTAGACAACAACAGGACTATTGGCCCAAACTAGGTTGCCTGTGCATGCATGTATGTGTATAGGGCTGTGTACGTATGTGTATGTGTATGTTCAAGCGTGTGTACGTGTAACATGACTTAAAAAATGTATGACAAAATTCAAAATTTCAATAAAATTCCAAATTTTCGAGGGATAACACCAAATTAATAAGCCAAGTTATCACTTCAAAAGGCCGACTTAGCTCTGTCATCCCTCGAAAATTTGAAATTTTATTGAAAAGTTTGAATTTTAAGTTTTGTCATACAATTTTCGATTCAAAATGTCAATAAAATTTCAAACTTTCGCGGGATAACACCTTACTTAATTAGCTAAGTTATCACTTCAAATGACCGACTTGGCTCTGTCATCCATCGAAATTTGAAATTCTATTGAAATTTTGAATTTTAATTTTTTGTCATACATTTTTTAACTCGTGTAACGCGTACATACACTTGAACATACACATGCACATACGTACATAGCCCCATACACATACATACATACACAGTTGATGACCTAGGCGAACAATGTTAGGCCTAATGTTGTGCAAAAAATAACATGTAATCAACTTATAATAGCTAGCTGTATACTGAGAATGGAGTCAGTGTTACGTTGAGATCAAGCATAGACATACTGTTCGTCATAGAATAAACAAAAACGACTATTCGTATCTCAAAATTTATTCACAAGTAATGGAAGAAGAAATCTCCGAAGATGATGAGTCGGATCGAACAAATATTGACTACTGTTGAAAAATTTCAGTTATCTTAGAATGGGTAAAACAAGAATCAAAATGGGGGAGATATCATTCATATATGGGTGCAGGAAAAATGAAGTTGGCTTTAAGGAACTGATTTTGACTCGTTACAGTTGTATGTAACAAAGATTAGGGAAACTAAGAAAGAAAATATCGAAATTCAAATGATCCAAGTGTAAAAATCATCATCATGACTAATAAAGCTGATGTAGTTGAAAACAAAACAAAACAAAAGAAAATCTGGATCGTATGCAAAATTTCTCAGTGATGAAGATCAGAATGACTTTAAATTGGAGAAGTTTCGAATAGTTGAGGTTCAAAACGAGGAAACAATACGTTTGCATTTTGAGAGGAAACTGATATAGTGACGATGAGTAGTGTAAAGGAGAGCGAATATGCCCTGGATATATGGGGAGCGAATATGCCCTGGATATATGGGGAGCGAATATGCCCTGGATATATGGGGAGCGAATATGCCCTGGATATATGGGGAGCGAATACGCCCTGGAGATAGGCGGAGCGAATATGCCCTGGGAACCGTGGGGAGCGAATATGCCCTGGGAACCCAAGGGAGCGAATATGACCTGGAGATAGGCTGAGCGAATATGCTTTGTGAAGAAATTAGACATAGGATGACTAGATCTCTGAAACTTTTATTGAATGTAATTGTTATGAAGTATGTTATTTGTGAATGTGTCTGACTCAGGCGCTGTATTTCTTGGACATTGTAGTTATATGTTAAGATAAATTGATTTTCTGGTCAAGTTAGTTACTGATGGCTCATAGAGTTACCATGAACGCAAGTTTTTTGTGAGCCGACCGATGTATTTGTTAAAATGTATGCTATTTGTTAGTGTGTCTGACTTAATCGCTGTATATCTCGGACATTGTAGTTTTATGTTAAGACATTGATCTTGTGGTCAAGTTAGTTACTGATGGTGCATAGAGTTACCAAGAACACAAGTTTTTTGTGAGTTGGCCGATGTATTTGTTAGTATGTATGTTATTTGTTTGCATGTCTGACTTAGTCTTGTATATCTCGGATAATATAGTTATATGTTGAGACAATTACTCTTGTGGTCACGTGAGTTACTGATGGTACATAGAGACTGCCCGGGACGGGTGGGGAAGAGGGAAGGGGTTGAGCGGAGTCAGGCGGTATTCAAAAAGCAAGTAGAAGCGATTAATATGGTTCAACCGCTAGTGGTAATTAGCTATGACACTTAGCGATTTTATCTCTAGAAGTGCGGTCACACAAAGACTAGTTTTCCATACGGGAAAATTTCAGTTTCCTTTCGGTATCTGGTTGCTTTCATTTACGATTGCTTACGTACGGATTATATAGATGTACGTTATTAGGTCTTGTCGATGCTGTATATGATTGTTTTGGAATATTTCGCACGGTAGGATGACCTGATATATATTACTATGTTTGTTACTGAATGACTCATTTGAATGGAAGCCATTGTTAATACATGACATTTTATATTGTACGACTGCTATTATTTATTAAATCCACTCGCTTTGTCACATTTAATGTAGATATTTTCTTAAATTCCTCAGGATCCAATGTTAAGAACCAAACAGTTGCAGATACGTTCACGTAGTTTTTCAGCTGAATTTTTCTGTAGACAATGAAACAAGGTTTATTTATACATATATATTATTGAAATAAAATACACATTTAGGTAAACAATTTTAGGGTTTTGGCACAACATTTACGCATGTTCGAAAACATATTACAGGCGGAGAATCAATCATGGTTAATTATATATATATTTATTTGATTTACATAGAATCATTTACATTGTTTTCATGAGTTCCGTTACAGTTCTTTCCAATGCATATTTTTCAATGCATCTTTAGGTGGACAATGAGACAAGTTTATTATTATAATTTATATATTTTTATATACATAAGAGCATACAAGAATTATTTACGTTTTATGAACATGCACAGGTTGTAACTTGTTGAGGTTCATGGTCTTTCATCGTTTCATGCAAAAGTGTACTCGTAGTATTTCTGCATATTTTCATTCTGTAGCTAATGCACTCTCAAGCGATCGACCTGTACCAATCACTGTCATACGGACAGCAGGCTATGAGCAAGATTGTTATAGAAATTTATGACATATTCCGGCTATATCTGCAATATAGAATATTTTTTCAGGTATATTTAGTCACATTTTGTTCATTTTTAGTGTTTCATCTATCTTCTTTCATTCAGATACAATATTTGACGTGGTTATTATAGATATAGAACAGACGATTTGTTACAAACTTGGTCTTGCTATTTGATTATTGTATGTTTATTGTAGGTACATTCTTCAATATTTAGGACGAGTTAGAGAGTCCCCTAAGCAAAAACCTAGTTATTTATATTGCTGTTTGTATAAGTAAACCGATTTACTAGGATGATTACCCTGGTGTATTATACTTTTTAATGTGAATTAGAGCAGAGTAGAGCATCATATTTAGATATTTTATTTGTGTTGTTGTTGTTGTAATTTGTTTTCCGCGTTTTAAGAGGTGCAAGTTCGTACTGCATCTTTGTGGAATATTTTGTAATTGAACCCTAGCATGTGTATAGAGTAACGTTTAGAAGACGATTTACTGGATGGAGGGGTCCTATAGCATTTACGGTTTGGCTACCCTTCACCTGATGAGATATATATCTTCGATAGCTTAGGTACCTGTGTACAACTTCAATTAGCTTAATATCTATCACATTTTCAACGTGGGACACTAGGTGTTTCAGTGCATTTTCAATGCTAGTTCATTCGAGTTAAATTTAGGATATTGCAAACAAAGATTTATTAGATATATTATTTATAATGATAATGGATTCTGACACATTTTATATTTACATATAAATATACATGGGATATCATGTATACGAAAACATAACTTTTTCACACCGAAATTTCGACGTGAGCATCTAGGCGAAACATAAGTGATGACTTCGACCTCCCTCTCTTGTGTTATCTTGATCCTTTAAACCAGTGCCACTCTGTGGGTTCTTTATCAATGATGTATATTTATTCCTCATCTAAAGCTGTCGACCCGTCATATCGGTGTAGGATTTATCATCTGGGTATGTTTTTTTTCTCTGATCTATTGGTGTTCTACACTAACGCCCTTAGTAAACATTTTAGATAAACGTTTACCTTTGGGAGAAGTGTATGTAACACTTGCAATCCTATCCTTGTAACCAAAACTTTGTATATAGTCTTCAGCGAGCTTTTTATGGACGCCAATTTTTTAATTACTCCTACATGTTTATGACATCGAATCATTTCAAATTTCTTCTTACTATTGCCCACATTACCATTAATTATATTCCCGCACATTTCCGAAATATACTTAATTCTCCTAGCACCCCATTGTTTGAGACATGATTCTCTCTCCTCATGTTTCATTACCAATAATTATGAAACAAAATCAAAGCTGCATTTGATTTTATTATGCAATTTTTCACTTCTTATACATGTCACCCTTTCATTTCCCCATTTATATTTCGGTTTCCTTCAACGTTAGTAGGTTTTTCTTCATATGACATATCTTCGATATCACTGTCACTGATATCCATTCCACTGAAAGTATCCTACGTTTTCCCCTTATTTTCCTTATTTTTAATTTCGGCTAAGGCTTGGGTATACTCCCCTCATTTCACCCAATCTTCATACATTCCACGTTTGGTTGATACCGGCATCGCACTTTCTTTACTGCCCACACCCTGTTGAGCGTCGTTTATATCATTATTTTTGACACACAAGTCCAGTTTATTATGTTCTATCAATGCGCCCATTGCATCCTTAGAGCTTATATTTCCTCGTTCATTTATAAGATTAGCATATTCAGGATAATGGTGTCCTTTGAGATGGCGCCAAAACACGAATGTAGAGCTTGATTTGCATAGTTTTACCTGTGCATTGCGAATAACACATACCCCCGTGTTCTCCTTTTTGGTGAAATACTTCCATATCGTACTGGGCGACATCTTTCTTCCCTGAAAGCGAACCGCTATCTGAATGACTAAAGATATGAGACCATTTTTATATATTCTTTGTTTACATGCATATATACAGGCTCGTTACCGTCACTGTGTCGGCACATGTGTCGACACATGTGTCGACACATGTGTCGACACAATGCATATATACAGGGTCGTTAGCGTCACTGTGTCGACACATGTGTCGACACAATGCATGTATGCAAAAGGGTTACCATACACTGCCGGATGCATTAATTTCTCCCCAACCTAACCAAACCCATAGAACAACATCCCTTGTTGTTGATACAAGATATTTCATCTGCATCAACTTCATGTTATGTTCTGTTAAAAGAAGTAATCATCCTATCCTATCCTAAACTAACTTATGTACGTTTTTTTCCAGTCAATGTTTCATACGTTACATAATACATAGCTCCACTTATCTCTACATTTTGATCAATTCTTTGCAGCTTGATACACACACATCCAATTTTTGATCTAGTAAATCATCAAAAACCTAACCTAACCTAGCTTATGTACGGTATTTTGCCTTTGATATATACAATCCATAACAAATTAGGCCCACTCGACTCTATAACCTTCGCAGTTTTTGATACATACTTCCAATTTTGGTCTACCAAATTTTTCACGACAATTCGATGTTGCCTCCTACTTACACGTTATATGCAAATTCATTGCTTTTCCTTTGAGTTTTTAGGATATTATAAATAATTGATTAGGGATTGACATGGTTTATTATTGCATTATTAGTATAGATAGCAGATTTTGCTGACATCATCAATGACTTCTTTCTATTTTTTTTCGATTGCAGCATGGCTCGTAGAGTCACCCAGTCTTGCTGGATGTATCAATGTTTCTATATTTCGATCTCGGTAAAATGTCAGCATTTACACACACACACACACACACACACACATACACACACACACACACACACACACAAACACACACACACGCACACACATTTCGAAAAAGGGTTCCCATACACTGCCAGATACATTATTACCTACCCAACCTAACCTTACCTATTGAACAACATCCTTGCTGTTGATACAAGATATTCTATGTGCATCAGCTTCATTTTTATGTTTTTGTTAAAAGAAGTATTCATCCTATCATAACCTAAACTAACTTTTTACGGTTTTTCAGTCAATGTTTTATACGATGCATAGCCCCACTAGACTCTACATTTTGATCAATCCTTTGCAGTTTGATACACACACATCCAATTCTGATCTAGTAAATCATCACAAAACTGGTAAAATGTCAGCATTTACACACACACACACACACACACACACACACACACATACACAAACACACACACACACACATTTCGAAAAAGGGTTCCCATACACTGCCAGATACATTATTACCTACCCAACCTAACCTTACCAATTGAACAACATCCTTGCTGTTGATACAAGATATTCTATGTGCATCAGCTTCATTTTTGTGTTTCTGTTAAAAGAAGTATACATCCTATCATAACCTAAACTAACTTTGTACGGTTTTTTCAGTCAAAGTTTTATACGATGTATAATACATAGCCCCACTAGACTCTACATTTTGATCAATCCTTTGCAGTTTGATACACACACATCCAATTCTGATCTAGTATATCATCAAAAAACTTAACCTAACCTTTCTTGTGTATGATATTCAGTCACTGTTTTATACAATGCATAACAAATATCTGCACTTGACTCTACATGTTTATCTATCCTTTGCAGTTTTGAAACTGCAAAGGATAGATCAACATGTAGAGGCAAGTGCAGATATTTGTTATGCATTGTATAAAACAGTGACTGAATATCATACACAAGAAAGGTTAGGTTAAGTTTTTTGATGATATACTAGATCAGAATTGGATGTGTGTGTATCAAACTGCAAAGGATTGATCAAAATGTAGAGTCCAGTGGGGCTATGTATTATACATCGTATAAAACATTGACAAAAAAACGTACAAAGTTAGTTTAGGTTATGATAGGATGGATACTTCTTTTAACAAAAACATAAAAATGAAGCTGATGCACATAGAATATCTTGTATCAACAGCAAGGATGTTGTTCATTAGGTAAGGTTAGGTTGGGTAGGTAATAATGTATCTGGCAGTGTATGGGAACCCTTTTTCGAAATGTGTGTGTGTGTGTGTATGTGTGTGTGTGTAAATGCTGACATTTTACCAGTTTTTTGATGATTTACTAGATCAGAATTGGATGTGTGTGTATCAAACTGCAAAGGATTGATCGAAATGTAGAGTCGAGTGGGGCTATGTATTATGCATCGTATAAAACATTGACTGAAAAACCGTTCAAAGTTAGTTTAGGTTATGATAGGATGAATACTTCTTTTAACAAAAACATAAAAATGAAGCTGATGCACATAGAATATCTTGTATCAACAGCAAGGATGTTGTTCAATAGGTAAGGTTAGGTTGGGTAGGTAATAATGCATCTGGCAGTGAATGGGAACCCTTTTTCGAAATGTGTGTGAGTGTGTGTGTGTGTGTTTGTGTGTGTGTGTGTGTGTGTGTATGTGTGTGTGTGTGTGTGTAAATGCTGACATTTTACCGAAATCGTAATATAGAAACATTGATACATCCAGCAAGACTGGGTGACTATACGAGCCATGCTGCAATCGAAAAAAAATAGATAGAAGTCATTGATGATGTCAGCAAAATCTGTTATCTATACTAATAATAAAATAATAAACCATGTCAATCCTTAATCAATTGTTTATAATATCCTAAAAACTCAAAGGATAAGCAATGAATTTGCATATAACGTGTAAGTAGGAGGCAACATCGAATTGTCGTGAAAAATTTGGTAGACCAAAATTTGAAGAATGTATCAAAAACTGCGAAGGTTATATCAAAAAATGTAGAGTCGAGTGGACCTAATTTGTTATGGATTGTATATATCAAAGACAAAATACCGTACATAAGCTAGGTTAGGTTAGGTTTTTGATGATTTACTAGATCGGAAATTGGATGTGTGTGTATCAAGCTGCAAAGAATTGATCAAAATGTAGAGATAAGTGGAGCTATGTATTATGTAACGTATGAAACATTGACTGGAAAAAAACGTACTTAAGTTAGTTTAGGATAGGATAGGATGGTTACTTCTTTTAACAGAACATAACATGAAGTTGATGCAGATGAAATATCTTGTATCAACAACAAGGGATGTTGTTCTATGGGTTAGGTTAGGTTGGGGAGGAATTAATGCATCCGGCAGTGTATGGTAACCCTTTTGCATATATGCACAGTGACGCTAACGACCCTGTATATATGCATTGTGTCGACACATGTGTCGACACATGTGCCGACACAGTGACGGTAACGAGCCTGTATACAGTATATGCATGTAAACAAAGAATATATAAAAATGGTCTCATATCTTTAGTCATTCAGATAGCGGTTCGTTTTCAGGGTAGAAAGAAGTCGCCCAGTACGATATGGAAGTATTTCACCAAAAAGGAGAACACGGGGGTATGTGTTATTTGCCATGCGGAGATAAAATTAAGCAAATCAAGCTCAACATTCGTGTTTAGGCGCCATCTCAAAGGACACCATTATCTTGAATATGATAATCTTATAAATGAACGAGGAAATATAAGCTCTAAGGATGCAATGGGGGCATTGATAGAACATAATAAACCGGACTTGGGTTTCCAATCTAATGTTATAGACGACGGTCAACATGGTGCAGTTAGTAAAAAAAGTATGGTGCCAGTATCAAACAAACGTGAAACGTATAAAGAAACGTATAAAATCTACAAACGTTGAAGGAAACCGAAATATTAAATGGGGGAATGAAAGGGTGACAAGTATAAGAAGTGAAAAGTTGCACAATAAAATAAAATGTATATCTGATTTTGTTTCAAAATTATTGGAAATGAAACACGAGGAGAGAGAATCATGTCTCAAACGTTTGAGTGCTAGGAGAATTATGTATATTTCGGAAATCTGCGGGAATATAATTAATGGAAATGTGGGCAATAGCAAGAAGAAACCTGAAACGATTCGATGTCATAAACATGTAACAGTAATTTAAAAATTACCGTCCATGAAAAGCTCACTGAAGACTAAATACAAAGTTTGGTTACAAGGATAGGATTGCAAGTGTTGCATACACTTCTCCCAAAGGTCGACGTTTATCTAAAATGTGTTCTAAGGGCGTTAATCTTGAACGCCAATAGATCAGAGAAAAAACCACACCCAGATGATAAAACCTATACCGATAAGACTAGTTGACAGCTTCAGGTGAGGAATAAATGTACGTCATTGATAAAGAAGCCACAGACTGTCACTGGTACCAAGGATCAAGATAACACAAGAGAAAAGGGTCTAAGTCATTATTTATATTTTGCCGAGCTGCTCACATCGAATTTTTTGGTGTGAAAAATGATGTATTTTCGTAAAATGATATCACATGTATATTTTTGTATATATAATTATGTCAAAATATATTTTCAATAAAAACAATGTAACTAATAAATCATTGTTTGCAATATCCTAAATTTAACTCGATTGAACTAGCATAGAAAATGCACTAAATGCCTCTTGAAAATGTGATAGATATTAAGGTAATAGAAGTTGTACACAGCATTCTAAGCTATCGTAGGTAAATATATCTTCTTAGGTGAAGGGTAGCCAAACCGTAAATGGTCTAGGACCCCACCATTCAGTAAATCGTCTATTAAATGTTAAAGTATACATTTGCAGGGGATCCATTACAAAAATTCTATAAGATGCATGATGGAGATGCACCTCTTAAACATTCAATCCTATGATTCTCGTGGAAAAAAAAAGACCGAATGGTTCATCCACTCCAAGTCGGATTATTCGTGCATGAAAAAGCAAAAGCAAAAGTCTACAGTTTCTTCTATGACACACTGAAACCACGCTACGGTGACAACGTCTCGCTCATCTACTCGGACACTGATTCGTTGCTAATCCAGTTCAAGGGCGTGGGCGACAATGAAGCGGAAAATGCGTCAAGCTCCCCTGGCTGAATACATGGACTTCTCCAACTAAAACAAAAAATCACCCCTTGTTTGATGCATCC
>SDVV010017027.1:0-14090 GCA_016164225.1 Gammarus roeselii | reverse complement strand
TGAAATAGGTCATTTTAATTGTATGGTAATGGTAATTATGGTAATGTTGTAGTTAGATGTTGAGTGAGTAAACCCTGTGTGCGTTTGTCCGTTTGCATATGTGGCTAGAACCGTGCGTGTAAGATGTTTCCCGCCTTTGAGAAAAGAGGGCTGAAGCGTCAGTGTTCAAGTAAATATGGCCGTGTCCGGGTGTGCTTGTGCTTGTGGGCGCTCCAACGCAGGGATACAAACATTGACAACTGACTAGCAAGAATAGGCTTACTGTAGCTTTTAGAGAGTTTTACTAACCCTGCTAGATAGTGACACAGATGTAGCATATAAGTAGATCCGTAGCACCTTAATGACCGTAAACGTTGACAGTGCATTCAAGAAAGAACTCACATCCAAGTGGCCATGCAAAAACGAAGGTAGAAAATTTCCCGCCAAACCCAAGTAAGTTCCCATTATACAAGTGAGGTATTAGCTACATGCCCGATATTGTTTAAATTCGAAGCTATTGATCAGTGTCCAGCTTATCTAAAAGTGTATTAGTCGAAATTAAGTATATATTAAATGTGGGAAAGGAAATAATTCCCACAATTGTACCAAAAAAAAAAGATCGAGAGAATAATCTTGAGCCTGTGAATAAAAGTAAATGAACTCATAGAGGTAATCTGAAAACACAATAATGTAGGTAGTTTGCAAAAAGGAGCAGGCTAAAAAAAATCAACTATAACATAACATAAGACCAATACACCTTGAAATAGTCGTAAGAGCCCAACTACCACATTGTATTATCGAATGATGAAAGGAGTAACTTGCGGTAAAAATATACTTGGCACTGGGCAACAAACCACCGATAAAGGTAACTAACTAAACGACGTGTAATATACTGAACTGAACAGCTAAAGGTAAATGAAAAAGTAAAGAATATCAGCTATGGGAAAACTTGAATGTGTGGACCATCATTATGGCCCAAAACAGCAGCTGCAATGAACGTGTGCCCCACTGTTGGGCAGCCAGGATCCTGCAGCAGGTCGAAGCAGAAACACCGCCGTTCCTCTAGCAGGTCGAAGTATACTATCCACGATTTTTTTCATGCACGAAGTCCTCAAATGGGTGCAGGCGGCCAGATTTCAAATGGGTGCAGGCGGCCAGATTTCAAATAGGTGCAGGCGGCCAGATTTCAAATGGGTGCAGGCGGCTAGATTTCAAAGCTACCCCACTCTCGTAGCTCACTATGGGGTAGTGAGCTACGAGAGAGGGGGGTAGGGGGGTAGGGGGGTAAGTGTAGGGCCTCTGCACACCGCCTTGGTAAGCGAATGAACTGACAAATCGAGACAACGGTTCAGTCACTGTGCGTGCGCAAGTTCACGCAGCCGAACAGTCACGAGCGGGCGGGGAGGGATGGGTTAGGTTTCACAAGGAGCTGGTGGTGTACCTGCCCTCGCGATGTTGAGGCGCCCTCTTGTACGAGCATACGCCGAACTACGTCGAAAGAGGCTTAAGGAACTACTCAAGTTTCCAGGTTAACGTAGTAGACAAAGAAAACCGTCATCAAAATCAACCAAAAGCACGTAATAGTGTTCCCACAGGGCCATAATAAAGCAGAAAAGCAGGAATGTCAATGGAATACCAACCGCGCTGAGTTGCCAAATGCTCCAATGCTGACCGACGCAAGTACCACGAATTTGTTCTTTAACACAATAATTCGGTATGTTACCACTGATGCCGCTAAAGGGAACTCCATTGGATATGAGAGCAGTTCACACGTCGAGCTGAACTAAAATAAATGCACTTAAACAGGGTATCAAGAGGCCTGTTGTTTCTGCCGAGGCACGGGGGATAGAGTGTGGGAGTGTGAGAGGGTAGAGACCCGCCCCATGCCAACATTGGGCGTAAGCCTCGATTGGCATGGCATGACACATAGAGGCCACTCTGGCCGGTGCACTTGAAATCACTCTTCACAAACTATGTTTAACAAAACCTTCAGTCTTAACACAACAAATTACAGCAAATGCGTTTATCTTCTGTTGGGTCCCACTTTCACTGACGTTCGTCTCTTCGGACCGTGTTTAAATGGTTAAAAAAGTTGGAGCTCACTACTTGACACAACCCTCTTGACGGGCGACGAAGAACACGTTACTCCAGCGGGGCTGGAGGCGGTTGTAGTATGGTTGGATGCCACAACCACAACTTCTGGTGATTGTTGGAGCCAGGGGTCACCTAACTCTTTGGGGCCTCAGGAAATAAATGGTGGAGGCATCTTCCCGGGGCCTTCAGGCCCTTTATTAAAATAAAATTCAAAAAACTATGACAGACACCATAGGTTCAATGCCATGATTCACGACAGTGATTTCAGGCCATTTCCCGCTGGAGTAAATTATATTATACCAGGACAAGCAGCACATAAACTGGAATTTTGTTAAGAGCTAACGTGAAATTATTCCAGACAAGCCGAGATGAGCTGAGACGAGGGGTCTCGAGGGACCCGGGGAGCTCGGGAATATCCAGGGGACTTGGGTTACCCTCCGGGATTCGTAGGTCTCTATTGGGACCCGAGGTACCTCTGCCCCCTCCCCCATCCTATCCCCTTAAACAATGAGTGCAAAATCAATAATCCGAGCAGTTTTTCAGCCCGTGACGAATCTGCCCTTACTTCCTTCACGATCCACAATTTTGTCAGGTAAAATATATAATGCTAGTGAATTTGTGCGGGAGTTTCTGTTTGTGATGGAAATTGAATTTGTTATCGTACCACATACTAACTGAGAACCCCCGCTATAACACATATTGGTCCCAAGTTTGTGATGGGACCTTAAGCCGCACGTTTGCTTTGATTTTATATTGGTGGTCGTGTAACGTTTACTGAAGAGTCACTATAGCCCGCTAATAGGCCAGCAAGAGTGAGCCCCTCCAGAGCACCGAAGACCAAGACTCCAAAGGTCAAGAACATCAGCCTCGCCAAGATGACAAGCACCACCTCGGCGGAAGACGACCGGAGGGACGGCCGCATCGACGAATTGACCAAGAACGTCCAGGAAATATTGAATCTGCTAAACCAAGGAAGCAAACATTTTTGCCGCGGAACCTAGCACAATTGACGACCGTCTAACGAGACTAGAGGGTCATGTCAAGACCATTTTCCTCCATACCCACGAACTAGTAAAAAACAAACCAACTAAAGAACCCGCAACTTACACAAGTACCTCCACCTCTACGTCTGACTCAACTTAGACAACTCTTCACCCCACAAAAACCCAAACCGAGCTCCAAAGGCTGCAAGGAGGAAGCAATACACGTCATTCATTGAACACAACTTGTTCAACAATCGTCCTACCTTTCCAGATCACCCTTAAGATAACGTTCGACGTCAACGACAGAGCGGATATTTGGCCATACACTCTGCGAAAAGAGCTGTGCTCTTTCACTGGCCGCCCAGTCCTGAGCGTCACCACCAGCGGCGACGAATGCTTTGCCATCAGAGTAGACACAAAACTTCAAAAGTGACACGATTTTCTCCAAAAACAGACTCTGTGGAAAGCCATGCAAAATAGTACCACACCCAACTTTCTCTAAAAGTTCAGGTTTGATCTACGTTGAAGATATCCCGGAAGAGGAAATCGAGGAGTACATCACTGGACTCGTTCAATACGAAAACTGCGTTGTCGAAGCAAAAATCGCACCAAAAATCACACCAAGGAGAGAGACTACCACAGCCTTAATACTAAAATTCAACTGCCCTACTCCACCAAAATATCTAGACATTCCATTCTGCGCCACCAAAACCAAGGTTACACCATTTGAGAGACGTCCGATGCGATGTTATAAATGACAAAAATACGGACACACGAGAGGAAATATGCTCATACTGCTCGCAGGACGACCAAGACAAGCGGGAAGATCCCCAGTCATGCCAGTCCGAAAGCACAGCACTGTTTTTATTGCAAAGTAGACGGACACCCCACCGGAGACAGAGACTGCCCAGAGGAGGAGAAGGAGAGAGCGATCCTCCAATACCAGATAGATCACGGGGTTGGGTGACGAGAGATTGTTGTCTCGATGCACTCTTCCCAAAATGACCCTCATACCCGGGAGAGAAGATCGGCACCATTTCCCACCCACTTCCTCATAACGTTCAACGAAAGTGGTGCAAACTAAGTTGCCTTTTCAGCTAATCCATTTATAATGATGAAGTCACTCACCGAACCACTAGGAGGAAAACCGAAAGAAATACAACGACAGGGAAAGAAATATCTGGCCTACGTCACAGAACGTGAGCAAAGTAACGCTATACAAAAGATTACCCACATAGACAAACTCAAGGTTACAGTTGAAATACACCCGTCCTTCAACGATACCAAACGAATTATATACACCTCCCGTTACACGCCTAGAGCAGACCTCGGTGCTTTCGACGAAGGTCTAGCTGAAGACTACGAAGTTACCGAAGTCCGTCAAGCAGCATGGATAAAATCACGTAACGCAAGTTCTACTGCATGCCAAATTACCTTCCCGGGACACGACGCATCGGATTTCATAGTAATCCCGAGTGAACAAGGTAAAACCAAAACTTACCCACCAGCAACATGGCCCCCAATGTGCAAAAAATGCCTTGAATAAGGCCACGTCATCGCATACTGCCAGCCACACACACCCCGACGTTGCAAGAAATGCGCTGGCGAGCACGACAGAAAAGACTGCACAGTACGCCTTCCGAAATGCTACCACTGCCCATGCTTCCATGAGGCAGGCGACTGCGGCTGCCCAGTACATATGGACCAAACGCAGAGTTACACGGAAACAAGCTATCCAAATCTGGAGAAACGAAAACCCTAACCGTCTCAATTATGCCAAAGCAGTCAAATCGACAAGCCAACCAAGCTCCCCCGACGACATCCACACATCGTCAGAACAATATCGTATCAAGACTCCAACACTCCAACCTAGCTGCAGTGCATCCTCACTCAGCCCAGCGACCGGCCCCGCACCAGAGACGCGCAGTTCCAGAAATGATTTATGCAAAGACCAGGAGGACGACGAGATGGATGCATCCCCCGCAGTCGACCACGCAGCAAGACTCACTACTATAAAACGAAAAGGCAAAGAGATGAGGAAGCCTCCGATATCCAGGCGCCACTGAGCAAAAAGATCGGTAACAACACTCAAATAACAGCCCGCCAGGACCAAAACCCAGAACTACCTCCACCTGTCTCAAATGTGGCTCCATTCGTGGAAAACCACTGCGAGGGACAGGATCCTTCGTTAACAAACCCGACTTACGAACACACCATCAGCGAGAACGATCACGGCCTGGCTGACAGCTCTTATCTAGAAGAGCTCATACGCGAGACCTCCGCACAACCAGACATATTACCTAGCCCAAATACCTCTCACTTCACACAACCAACCACAAAGATAAAAAAGGCTACCACAGAAGAAGAGCGTACCCTCTCACAAAGCAAACACAAAGAGCACACACCCTCGTCTTCCCACAAGAGCACTCGTAGCCGCGACCGCAGTAACCACAGCAGACCACCTGTCACCGAAGGCAGACACTCCCGTGAACACTTCCAACCCGAAACCCCTGGGGAAACTCAAAACCGCGCGCACCACAAAAACTCCAGCAAATCACGCGACCACTCTAGACCATCAAGGTCAAAGTGCAAACAGCCTTCAAACTAAACACCAAAATACTCCAGTGTAACTGCCAGGGACTCGGAAACAAAGACGAATTACTATCATTAATCGCCACCCATAAGCCTTTGGTGATCGGCCTCCAGGAGATCAAACTCAGAGAGGCCGCCAACCTCAGAATCCCTACCGCCCTACGGGGTAGTCTGCATTAACTTCGCATTGGGACTCCGGTGGAACATGGAAGCAACTACTACTACTCAGAATCCCTCAATATATCATACACCGTCGCGAAGGCCACACCAACGTGACTGCTCACGGCGGAATGGCCCTTATGATCCACCAAAGTGTACCTCACCTTCTCCTTCCCCTGAGGACAGAACTCCAAGCTATCGCCGCAAATATATGCGTCTTAAGCCCAATAACAGTGGTATCTATCTACTCCTTAATCGTGCCCTACGGTGGAGCCTATTATGACTCACGTTGAGGCTCTGATGGAAATGAGGCTCAAATCAAATCTACTCCTTATGAAGCCATGACCTCTCGGAAGCACTATTGACCGAACTGCTAAACTAACTGCCCTCACCAGTGCTCCTCCCTGGAGACTTCAACAGCTACCATGAAACATGGGGATGCATGAGAACAGACCAGGGGAGTGATAATAGCTGACACCATTATTCAACACACGACAGCGGCACCCCAAATATTATTCAACACACGACAGCGACCATCATATCGCGTTTTACCAACCAACCAAGAAACCCTGTCCCACAAGAACTTCGATTCAACTACCGGAAAGCCAGCTGGGTGGAATACTCGGCACACATTGCGTGGAGTGATATGGACAACATCCCCGAAAACATGTCTGAACACGAAATCGTCGCCCAACTATACGAAAAGTTTCAAGCCGCAAGCGAGGCAAGCATTCTCCAATATGCCCCTTCAACCTTCTTTTCGAAACCATGTTGGTGCCGAGAGGTGCAAGAAGCTAGAGATAAGCGTGAAAGCTATACCATGCCTACCGACGCGCACGGTCCCCCAGGAACCGAGTAGCGTAGAAAAGGGCATCTGCTGTGTATCGAAAACTTCTAGGGAAGAAGAAACGTGAAAACTGGGCTCAATTAGTCAATACTATTAATTGAAACACCCTCCTCTCCCAATATAATGAGATAGACAGTGCTCAACAGGGTGCGAGCAGTAAAGAAAGTGCTTTACCTCTAACAACAAAACGCAAAACACATCGAGATTGGGTGAATTGGGGTAAGTACACCCAAGCCTTAAACAAAATTAAAAATAATGAAAATATGCGAAAAACGTGAGATACTTTGAGGGAAATGGAGACCAGTGACAGTGATACCGATGAGATGTCATGTGAAGAAACACCTGATAAAGTTGAAGGGAACCTAAACATCAAATGGGATAATAAAACGGTATCAGAAATATGAAGTGTAAAATTGTACAATAAAATCAAATGTATATATGACTTGCCCAACATCTTATCTACAATTTTCAAATTCATGACGATGACTTCGTTTCAGATGTCACCACACGTTACTCGTGGATTTATGTTTATTCATTTTTTTTGCACATATTACAAACCCCGTTACACCATCACTTTCGAACAAACGGTGTCTCAAGCTACACCCCATCCTTCCACAATAGAATCACAAACTTGACTGAGCATGATCTGATCCGACTCTGATTTATATCCTATCAATTTGAAACACATCTATATCATTTACCCCGAGATAGGTTTATGGCATTGTTTCACGCCTTGAAACATATTCTCCTGACTTTTGCATACCTTTGTTACCTACGACTGTCTGAGCTATTGTTTTTTATTGCAATTTATTGCTTAACCTCCGAATTTTAGGACAATATAAACGATTGATTACGGATTTACATGGTTTATTACTGTTTTATTAGTATTATTTACAGATCTTGCGGGATGCCTCAATGCATTTTACCTCGTTGTTTTGATTTGAAACCGCATGGCTTATAGTTTACTCTCAAAATCCTTCAAATAATCAATCAAATCTTTGATACGAATACCAAAGGCTGTGAGTCCATAAATGTAATGCTTCTGCTTTGTGATCTTTAATTATTCAAATCTTGTCCAATTAAAAGTACTGCCGATCTCCATCCGAAAGAAATTGTTGCATACGATCCAGATTTTTTTTGTTCGTAGGTAAAATTTATTTTCCACCACCTCAGCTTTATTACGCTTGTGAAAATTTTCTTCTTGGGTCAAGTCAGTTTCGAGATTTACCTTCTTATTTTCTTTGAATTCTGTTACATACGACTGAAATGGATCGAAATCAGTTACCCAAATCCTGCTTTATTCATTTTCCATCCATTTATGAATAATTTATTCCACTTTTATGATTCATTTTCTACGCAACTGTAGAAAAGTGTTATTTTCAACAGTACTAAATATTGGTTAGAACCAAGTCATATCATCTTTGGAGATTTTTTCATCCAACACGTAAACTAAATTTTGAGACGTGAACATTCATTTTGTTTATTCTAAGATGAAACGTACGTCTCCGCTTGTTCACAACGTAACACTGACTCCTATCTCGGTATGCAGCTGGCTATTAAAATTCGATTTCATGTTATTTTTGGGCAAAACATTAGGCCTAACGTTGGTCACCTGGGCCATCAACTGTTTATATATTTGTATGCATGTATATAGGGATGTGTGCGTATGTGCGTGTGTATGTTCATTCGTATGTAGGTGTTACTCGACTTTAAAAAGTGTTTCAAAAAAATTCAACATTGAAAATTTCAATAAAAATTCAAAATTTCTAGGGATAACAGAGCCAAGTCGGCCTATTGAAGGGATTACTTGGCTACTTAAGTAAAGTGTTATCTCTCGAAATGGTGAAATTTTATTGGAATTTTATTGAAATTTTGAATTTTAAATTTTTGTTTAACATTTTTCAAACTCATGTAACACGTACATACGCATGAGCATACACATGCACATACGTACACAGCCCTTTACACATGTTATAAGCTTTTATTTACGGTTGTTAAAATACTTTAAAGGTGGAGCAGGTTCAAATGATAACAAGTGATTTGTATTATATTATTTTGAATTATAAACATGGTAACAGGTCAACAGGTTAACTCTCAAATGAGCATGATTAATGATTGTGATACTGTCGATAACCTTGACCCTCATGCAAAAGAAATGTGGATCGTTTTATTTTACAAAATTCAATTTCGTGTTACCGAACAAATATTTTAACAGTGTCACGATTGTTTTAATGAAGACAACATGAATTTCAGATTTCACTCAGAACCTAATTGGGATAACGCTCCCTAAGTTATAATTGTCTGTATAAGTATATTTTACGAGCATTGCATACTCAAAATGACTTGTATGAAAAGTCAATACCTAAAAATGTAACATTTCAGAATATGTGTTCTACTAATATTGGTATACATGTCATCCACAAGCCGCCATTTTGTTGCTAACGGTCACGTACGTGTATGTTCTCGAGAATGAGTGCAGCTGTGTATGATCATGACCTTATTACTTATGAACACTCGTACGTCGGTAACATGAGGGATCCATATGACCTCGTAACAAGCACTTGTTGGGCCTCACATGAATATTAGGTTTTTATAATACCTCTGTGTGTTATCTTAGTATATTTTGTACATAAGTGTTCTGTTCTTTAGGATATATAAGTAGACCGATAGAATCTCTTTTCTTTTAGCAGCAACGCCATTACATGAAGGCTACGTGTTATAACGGTTGTACAGGTTCGCATGGCAACGAGGTCCATGCTCCCCGTGTGTGTGGCTGTGTGCGTACATGCATATCAGACCGGTTTCAGCACACCTGTCTATCCTCGGCTTACGAAGACAGCTGTACGACCACGTTGGGTTGAGCGACGTGGTTTAGTGGCTTACTGCGCACGTGGTTACTGATAGCTGTAGAACTGACAATAATCTCATCACTAAATATTATTTGTTGTTGTCTGAATAGCCTACCATAGTTTAGTAATGCAGAATATATTATGATATGACTTAAAGGAACGGCGATGAATTTGTTTCTTACCGTCTCTGATGACATAGAATAAGGGACATGTTCCAAATTTATAAGCGTCGTACTTTACATGGACGATGCTGACCAGAGCAAAACCCGGTGAAAATTCGATGACCTTGTCAGAAATTTTATTCAGTTAACTAACAGATTATGGACAGAAGTACCTCATATATTTGAATATTGATCATTATAAACTAAAAGATATTTTAAGATCGTACATAAAAAAAAATGGGAATAGGGGTGAGGCTGTCACCGGTACATCATAATCGACACCATTCTCAATTATTTGAAATTGAATTGACAAGCAGCATTGGCAGACGAACATCGTATGATGAATGCCGAATTTGGATCATTAGAAACACAAATAGACGTACCGCTAATCATAGCTTAGAGGTGATAAAAACTAAAGCAGATAAAGAAACCTTCAATTATATTGATGATTACTAAGCATATACCGTCTATTACCAAGGATATCAAAAATTCTTCTCTGCGATAGAAAACTATTTTGAGAACAGACTTTATGATAACAGTTTGAGATCTAATCTCCGTTCAGTTCTCAGCAAATACAAATAACTTGAATACAAACAACCAAAGAAAAATCCATGTCATATTTCAAAAAGAGACATAATAAACGTTAAAAGCTTAGAAGTAAAGATGTATTATTTAAAAATGATGGTGAAGAATGACTCAATGGATATTTTATGCATGACTGAAACATGACTGGATGCCGATTTCAGCAATACCTTCATCGGGATTGAGTTTCAATGTTTATAGAAAAGATAGAGAAAGAAACGGAGGTGCATCCGTGATTTAATTGCGAGATGAGTACACCTCTTCTTAAGTAATGCAAAACTACGGATATCAAGTCGATGCCCTCTGGGTCAACATCCAGGTACAAAACAACATACAGTTTGTTGTCGGATCTCGTTACAGACCACCGAAAGCAGGAGAACAATCTTTCCAGCACTTCGAAGAAACCATTCAAGAAGCTATAAGCTATCAGCTTGGGATAGACACTGAGCAATTTGGAAGATTTTAATGCTGATCAATTGAAATTGAATTCTAAAAATATGAAGCCTGTTTTAGACCGACTAGGCCTGCTCCAGTTTAAACAAGTGCAACACGACTTACTACCTACTACCAAACTCTAATAGATTTTTTCATCAGTAACAATCCGCCTTCCAATGTCCTCACAGACGGGGAGCCCAATTTTTTCTCTAACCAACAAGAAACAAATTGTACTATAAACACCACACATAGTTTTTCTGTCGTACAAAAAGAAACAACTCCGCGATTGATCTCACAGCACAACCAACGGCATACGTCGAGATGATTAAACAGATTCATTTCACAGACAACGTCACTTAGCAAGCACAAAAACTCACTAACTATCTCCTCACAACTCTGAACGCAGTTTCGCTGATGGAATCAGAGACAATGAAGAGCATGCCGGTTAATTGGATTACTGAGAAACTGCAAAATGAAATTACACTGAAAAAATGTTCCCAACGCAGATCGAAACAAAGCATCGCTTGGTTAGATTGATTTCGAATAAAAAATAGAAGAGTCTCACGAGAAGTCATAAAAGATAAATATCGATATCATCATGGAGAACTCGAACATAGCAGAAACAACCATAAAGAAACATGGAATGAACACAAAAGAATTGTTCCCCTCAAAAGAGGTCACCTCGCCTACTTACCAAAACTCTCGGACAAGGGAAGAGTAGTTTAACAATTTGTTTACTGGAATCGGGAAACAGCTTTTTGAAGAGGTAACCCAGAAAGCCGATCAAGGATTAAAGGACGGTGAAACAGAAACATCGAATCAGAAAAAAATCGTGGGTAGGGACAATGCAGTAAATGCCAAATGGAAACCAAAGCATGCATCACGATTCGAAGTAAAGCGAGCTGTATTGGCATTGATGAACACAAATTGTATAGGAAAAAATGTTAGTCTTACAATATCTGGAAGACAGCTTAATAATTACCCTGCCCTTTACCAGCACAGTTATTAACACTTCTATACCAAATTAAACGTTTCCGGAGATCTGGCAGCATGATCTCATAAAAATAATTCACAAATCTGGGGAAAAGAGTGACCCATCGTATTTAGGCCAACCAATCAATATGCATATCGGCAAACTGTCCACACAAGGCGCACTTATGAGCATCTCTGTACATCTATACAAGAACTTTGATGATGGGCAAATATCTCTGCTGGTATTGCCAGACTTGATGCTGTTAGTCATGAAATTCTATTTTAAAAAATTACGTAACAAATTAATAGACCCTACTTGGTTCGAAAGTTATCTGATACATTGTCGACAATCGGTTAAACTTGATAACGCTTTTACGTCAAGTCCAACCACAACTGCATGTGGAGTCCCTCAAGGTTCGATACTCGGCCATTGTGGTTCCTTGATTTTTGTGTATGACATAGACTGTAAATTACCAACAAAACAAGCAAAAATGTTCAATGATTACGTTATCGAAACCCTTAAGATCTGAATGTGCTAAAAGACGCTCTGAGTCAGCCGTAAGTGATTTGAAATCTTATTGTAATAAATATTTTGATCAAGCCCGACTCGGAAAAAAAATGCAACTTAATCGGCTCAAGCTCAAAATGGAAAGCAGTTCGAATATATTTATTCATCAGAAATGGCAACTTTGACATATTAGTTGCAGACAAAATTATCATTTCTGGGAGTGTGGTTTAATCCCATTCTTTCTTCTAAACATCGCGTTAGTACTCCGTGTTCCAAGTGCAACAAAACACTTTTGTTTATAAAGTCCGCTAAAAAATGAATTTCAAATCAAGGTTACTCATTGTCCTCGCTTTGGGTTTCTCTCATATCAACTATTGTCTTTCAATTCTGCGAAATGCACAAAAACTCAGGCGGAAAAAGTGAAACGTTGTATAAATTTTGCTGCTAGAATAACATGCGATGGTAACCATAAAACACGAGACCACGCAAGTCGTTGACATATTCAGTGGTTGGATCTCAACAACAGACGAGACCACGACACGAACATGTAAAGAGCTTAAAAGAAAACACTCACCCGACAGAAAAAGGCACATATTTTTTCTACGTGAAAAGAATAATCGAATACAAGTGATAATGATACTTAACACGGTAAAAACAAAAAAAAACGGACACTGCCTGTAGAGCTCTTATCGATAGCAGGACCGAAGTCATGGAACACCTCCTTCGAGAATTGAGATTGACTCCGCGTTGGGAGAACGCAGCGTAACTGCACCTCTGTTTAGTTCGTTTTTTGATAGGACCTCGAACAGTTCATCGCCTAAGAATGTGAAAAAGAGATAAGTGAAGTGTGACCAATTTCTTTGGTACAAGATAATATTGATAAACTTTATTATATAAAAGCAAACTAGCAGAAAAAAGCTGCATTACTGTTCAAGTGGTGCTTCGCGATTCCAACACCTGTGGACGATGAGAAATGTTCAATTTAGAACGTAAAATGAATTGCTCAATGTGTTTTAGATGATAAAAACAATTCATTCATCATACCATCGTCACCTCAATTTGTATCTTAGTCCTTCTATCAGGAAAGAACATAATAATACAATACCTCTCTGACAGTAAATAGGTTTCCCCTCACACGTGAAAGCATCTCCATCAGAATTTGGCTGTTGATGGTACCCAGCCCTCTAGCCCTCTACTCTGTTACCTTGTCACCGGCACACATTCATTCATTCCATCCTACCTCCAGCCCCTCCCTCCGTCACCTACCCAGATCTTTGAACTCCACGAGTTCCAACTGAAATGCTGAGCCCCTATTTAAATAACACAGGAAAACTCAAATTGAATCAAATTGAATCTCCCGTTCAGCCCGATGAGAAGACCATCCATCTTTTGCCCTGGCTGTTAGTAGGCACTATTACTAGCACCTTGCCCAGCCAAGACCTTCTAGAGTTCCAGGCCTGGGTGCGCGGCGTGAGCTAGGGCTATGACCTCACCAATATAGGCGGAGCAGAGCATGTAATGGATAGGAATAACTTGTGTTTTCGTTAAAATATCATGTCTCATAATCATACAACAAACCCCAGACTGGTATCTCATGACCACCAAATGTTTAATTGATAGTCAAGCGTCCAATTTCTAATATATTCTCTCATCGACAGCTAGTTTGTGAATAAAACAACACTGTTTTTAGTCTTAGTTATAGCCTAACTCTAACTCTTATAAGATCGGAAAAGGTGTTCAGAAGGAAGTATGTCTCCAAAAATTCTAAAAAGAGTGTGACAAAAATATTATGCAAAATACATTTGTTTGCTATAGGTAATGAAAGACTGAAATGACCATTTAAATTAAATCATAATCTCTCCTACACATGTCATTATACGAACATGAACATCTCGGTTCCAGTTACTAAGTTAACTGTGTTCTTCATAA
>SDVV010017026.1:0-14090 GCA_016164225.1 Gammarus roeselii | reverse complement strand
GCACTGCAGCGAGTCAACAAATATTGCACTGCAGCGAGTCAACGAATATTGCACTGCAGCGAGTCAACGAATATTGCACTGCAGCGAGTCAACGAATATTGCACTGCAGCGAGTCAACGAATATTGCACTGCAGCGAGTCAACGAATATTGCACTGCAGCGAGTCAACGAATATTGCACTATCAGCTGAAGGAGGCTTGTATGTTGAGGCTATTAGGTAGGAATTTGTCCAAGTTTCGAGACATTGTGATTGAACTTGTAGTGAAAACACAGTAATTTCATTGCCCAGAAAGATGGTCGCACCTCCGTGACGTCGGTTATCCGGTCTTAGGGAATGATTAGAATGACTGGTAACAAAAGTATACAAGTCATTAATTGAATCCGTTAGTCGGCTCTATGTTTAAAAAAAAGGCACGGATGAACCATCCATCCAGTCGGGAGCTAAACGGTTCCACGTTATGTTGAATGACCATATTGGGGTCAAGAAAACTCCTACTTTTTACACGTCTGTCCAGAGGCATTTTTGCACTTATTCGGTCAACAACGAAATTTGGTGGGTACCTTACGTGCATTTGCTTTTGATCCCATGATGACGCAGTTAGTTTTATCTGCAGTAACTTCAGGCCGCCCTAAATCAAGTGGAAGCACTTCAAGTGCACCTGGACTCTTTTGATCCCATGATGACGCAGTTAGTTTTATCTGCAGTAACTTCAGGCCGCCCTAAATCAAGTGGAAGCACTTCAAGTGCACCTAGACTCTTTTGATCCCATGATGACGCAGTTAGTTTTATTTGCAGTAACTTCAGGCCGCCCTAAATCAAGTGGAAGCACTTCAAGTGCACCTAGACTCTTTTGATCCCATGATGACGCAGTTAGTTTTATTTGCAGTAACTTCAGGCCGCCCTAAATCAAGTGGAAGCACTTCAAGTGCACCTAGACTCTTTTGATCCCATGATGACGCAGTTAGTTTTATTTGCAGTAACTTCAGGCCGCCCTAAATCAAGTGGAAGCACTTCAAGTGCACCTAGACTCTTTTGATCCCATGATGACGCAGTTAGTTTTATTTGCAGTAACTTCAGGCCGCCCTAAATCAAGTGGAAGCACTTCAAGTGCACCTAGACTCTTTTGATCCCATGATGACGCAGTTAGTTTTATCTGCAGTAACTTCAGGCCGCCCTAAATCAAGTGGAAGCACTTCAAGTGCACCTAGACTCTGAATTGGCCAAGACACTTACAGCTCTAGACGAAGTGACCAATAACAGCACCAAATCGACTGAGAAATCATTCAAAGATAGCGAGGCATCGTACACTACGGTAGTAAGCAAGCGGCAGTCACGCTGTGACAATGCACCACACGTTCGGCCACTATCTCACCACATCCGACCCGACATACTTAACCGTTTTGGCGTATTGCCCGATGAAATGGACTCTCAGAATACAGAGGAAATTTTAGTGATTGTGATTACAGTGTCACCTCCCTCAAATCAAATCGTCGAAAAGGGAGAATTCAACTAAAAATACTCGTAAAAATAGATTTAAAAATCGACAAAATTGAGGGCATAATCGTAAAGGAAAAGATACCTTCTGCTAAACGAATTATAATTCAAGTCTGAGCTAAAGACGTGTCACAGACAGAATCGACATGGAAAAGGTACAAAACCATGCTAAAAAATGTCAAAGATTCACACGAGAACATGCATGTCACTGGCATCTTGCCCCATCCAAACCAAAGCCGATACAAGTTAAGCAAGATGATCTTTCATGACAATCGCCTAGCAACTTTATGCAGAGCACAGAAAATCCGTTTCTCTGATCACTGGGAAACGATGATTGACCTAAAGTACTATAACTTTGATAGAATCACCAACAAGGCTCGCAGAAACACACATGTACTTGACGCCATCGAAAACATCCTTAAAAACATAGGCGCTTGTATTGTCACCGAAAATAAGTCAAAAAACTTAAACGATATCATGCCAACAACTCCGCCAGCAGTGCTCGACGAAACGAGACAGCGACCTTCGCCCGTTTCAACACGAGATACACAACAAATACAAGTGCCCATCAAAACACCACCACAAGTCCTAGCATAAAAGTTCCTGTCATTAACCCAGTCCGAGTTAGAGGCAGTAGTCGCAGCTCCGCTAGTACAACCCGTGTAAACGAAAACGAGAGTCTTGGCTCCGACACAAGACCTCAGAGTAAAAGCATAATAAGTCAAGCAAATCAAGTCAATGTGACTACCGGTACTCTCAAATAGTCTTACGTAAACGCTAAAAGTCTCAGTGACAAAATCGAAGAATTAGGTATCCTTGCATTGAATGAAAGTATAGACATAATAGCAATCACAGAATCGTGAATGAAATTGAACACCAGGCATACTCTTCCCGGTTACTCACTATTTCATAAAGATAGACAAGGCAGAGAGGGGTAAGAGTGCTGTTTCTCATGAAAAACTCTCTGCAAATATTAGAAGTCACTTTTCTTAACAGCAGACACGACATAGTATCAATACACATACCCCCAAAAAGCAAGATTGCAGATGACATCAACCTTTACAATATTCTATTCGATGTCGTCACAACAGAACCCAGTTTAGTGCTTGGAGACTTCAATATCGCCGGCATTGATTGAGAAACTAACGAATGCACTGCTCTGGCCAACGTCGGATTGATTTTGCAGACGATAAGTTCATGACCCAAATGGTGAAGACACCTACAAGAGGTAGCAATATTCTTGATCTCCTATTTTGTGCAAGAGACTCTCATGTCATGAACGTCGAAGTGGGCGAACCACTGGGATCCAGCGACCGCAACTCTATAAGGTTTTTGATAAATCTCGAGTTGAAAACGTCAACAAACTGCATAAAAAGTCCCTAAATTTAGATCAGCCAATTTTGATGGCGTAAGAGAGTCAATGGCGTCAGCAGATATAACCCTCGGACAAGAGGTCAATCTATCGCTTAACATTTTCTTGATTGCACTTAAAAATATCGAATATGAGCAGATCTCACGCAAAAACAGGCGAACAGCAGCCGATCAGCCTAAGTACTGGAAAGGAGAATTGCAGCGTCTTCAGTCACGAAAGAAAGCAAAGCACTTAATAAAGAAGAAACATCCACATGACGACGTAGCAAAAAATGAATACAAAATCAGCAGAAGAGATCAACAGAGGGTCCAGAAACGTAAAAAGGATTATGAAAAAGAAATTTCCGCCAATGCCAAAACTAATCCAAAACAAATTTTTCGTTATATTTCGAGTAAAAAAATTCAAGATCTGTAATTGGTTCTCTCGAGAACGATGTTGGGGAACTAGAAACGGACGTCACCAAAATGAGTGCCCTACTTAATGAAAACTTTTGTTCTGTTTTTACGTCTTAGAATCAGGATAACCCTTACCCTAAGAATATCATTGCGGAAATGCGAATTGAAGCCCTCAGCACAGTGAACTTATCACCCGTCAAATTTATCAAATATATAGATAAACTGAAAGTCACAATATCTCCAGATCCAGACCAAGTTCATCTCAGAATTCTGAAATTTACTAGAAACGAAATCGCCGAACACGTATCAAAAATTGTCACCCAATCTCTCACAAATGGCACCTGCCCCACTAAATGGAAAGAAACCAATATTACCCCAATTTAAAACACAAGGACAAATGAGTCCCGGCAATCATTCACACTTCAATCATTGGCAAATTGATGAAAAGTTTGTTAACTGATAAAATTACAGACTTTTTAGGATCAAACAAACTGATTGGTGACTCTCAGCATGGCTTTAGACACAACCGTTCCACTCTTACGAGCCTGCTACTTTTTTCAAGAATATAATAGAAATCCACGACACAAAATCTTGTGTCTATATCATTTACTTTGACTTTCAAAAGGCATTTGATAAGTCTCCCACAAGCGCCTGCTTAGTAAATTGCACAGCATCGGTATTCGAAGCGAGCTTAACAACTGGATAAAATGCTGGCTTACGGACAGACGGCAGCGAGTTGTACTTAACGGAGCTTCCTCCTCCTGGAGTAATGTCACAAGCGGCGTGCCCCAAGGATCCGTGCCCCTTTACAATATTCATTAACGATGTCGATAGCAACGTACTCTCAAACATTAGCAAGTTTGCAGACGACAACAAGACAGGAGGAAGAGTACAAACTGAACTAGTGTCAGCAGACCCAAATAGACTTGAACAAAAATGTAGATTGGTCAGAAAAGAGCAAATGAAATTCAATGTAGACATATATGAAGTTATGCACATAGGTCCCCATAACCTCAAACACGAATATTCTATGTCAGGAAAGAAACTCATTCCTGTTACCGAAGAGAGATTTAGGTGCCATCATTAGTAACGACTTGAAAAGTAGCAAGTAATGTAACGATGCCGTCAAGAAAAGCAACAAAATGCTAGGTATGTATCCCGCACTATCTCGTACAAAAACAACGACAGTATGGTCAAGTTATACAATGCATTTGTTAGACCGCATCTCAAGTATTCCGTTCAATTTTGATCTCCGTATCCTAGAAAAGACGTTATCAAATTAGAGAAGGTTCAACGCAGAGTTACCAAACTCATCCCTTCGCTGCGGAATAAATCGTATGAAGACAGGCTACGTGAACTCAATTTTTATTCGCTAGAAAAACGTAGAGGCAGAGGCGAAAGGATTGAAGTGTGGAAGATTATGAAGGGTAAGGAAAACGTCGACCGAGCGAGCCTTTTCACTCTGGATACGAACGGAGTGACTAGGAACAATGGATACAAAATCGTTGGGAAACGTTTCTCACTCGACATCACGCCTAATTTCTTCACGTATAGAGTTGTCGAAGAATGGAACAAAATTCCAGCGTAGGTTGTAAACAAGCAATACAATCGAAACTTTCAAGTCTCGGCTCGATATGTTGTACATAAATCGCCGATAAACAGCTAAACCGTTCCCTTTCTTAATGTTATAACAACAGCAATGGCACATGAAGCTTTTTTAGACGTTCTATTTCATAACTTGCTATTTTGCTATCAAAAGGCAACCTAGTTTGGGCCAATTGGCCCGTTGTTGTCTTCCTGCTCTTGTAAACACTTGTAAACGCTGTTTCTGCATATTTCTTCACCTCTTGTAATTTATTTGCCAGTCAACAAAGTCAGCATACATCGTAATTGTTGACGAACAGTTACAATGTATGCTGCTTTGTTGCAGTATTCAGCAACAGGTGGGAAAGAACAGGTCCGAGAATCAATCCTTGTAGAATTTCCAAAATTTGCCGATCTCAGAAAAGGGATGATCTCGATATTTTTCATAACAGATTAGTACCGGTCACTAAGGTAGCATTCACACCTGGATGGTATAATGTTAAATTGCCAGTAATCATACGCTATGGTCCGTTGCTTCGTAGGCCAGTTTCGAGATCTCGCTTGGAGCGTCTGAAGCAGAAGTCCTACGTCTTTATTTATTGAGTCGTTAATGAGGACTGATCCTTCAAGTAGTCCCGGAGTCGACGTGAATTATTTTTCCAACACTTCAAAACTTGCAGGTAGGAGAGCTAAGGGTTTGTGATTTCAAGTATCGTTCGTCTCCCCTTCTTTATGATCGCCCTAATGAGGTCATGTTTCACATTTTGAGGGCAGGTGTTTGTTCTTATAGATGTGCTGATGGGAAGCCAAAAGTGTTTGTTCTTATGGATGTGTTGATGAGAAGCTGGAAGTATCAATTGTTCTCAACTGTTCTTTAGGTATTGCCGTGTTACACCATCGTGTCTACTGGAGTTTGTGTTCATGAATGAGTAAATGCCACCAACAATTTCCACCCCGCTTGTCGGTGTGGGTGACCATGTATTCTTCGTAGGTGGTAAATTGTCATCGGACGAAGTTGTGTGTTGAGTTGACTGTTTTCTTTCCATGTATTCGTTGACGCCTGAAACGACATTAGAACTTTCGCTCATCACCTTCATGCGTATGTTATCCATTGGGTTTATGTTGGATCTATGTCTGTGTTGGGTCTAAGTCTTTGTTGGGTCTATGTTTCAATACGTTAAAACAGCGGCCACGATGATCCCAGGGATGTTCCAGGCCTGATTAGGGTGATATATGCTTCCTCCAAATCCGATGTCTTTGCTTTAGCTGTCAATTTCAATACAATTGATCATATAAATCCAGATCTGCACGACCCATGCAGTTGATTATTAAAATCAATGTTATTTAGGGAGTTTCTATAATTTTTAACTGTGTGCTGATGTGAATTTTTCTGATTATTCATTTCATGATTGAGTTCAGGAGTTAGCCAACTGGTTGAAGTGTGAGTACATTTCTACTCAACTATTGGTGCTGTAGCATGACAGACTAGTAACACAAGCTCACGCCTCACTACAATTCTACTGACATGCTCATATGACAACTTTCACGTCACACTTTCCTGAAACACTCTTCATACCCACGACACGCTCTTATGCCAAGTTCCCATGACCATGCTCATGGCACGGTCCCACGTCAGCTTCTCATGGCACGGTCCCACGTCGGCTTCTCATGGCACGCTCCCACGTCAGCTTCTCATGGCACGCTCCCACGTCAGCTTCTCGGGGCACGCTCCCACGTCAGCTTCTCATGGCACGCTCCCACGTCAGCTTCTCAGGGCACGCTCCCACGTCTGCTTCTCAGGGCACGCTCCCACGTCAGCTTCTCAGGGCACGCTCCCACGTCAGCTTCTCATGGCACGCTCCCACGTCAGCTTCTCATGGCACGCTCCCACGTCAGCTTCTCATGGCACGCTCCCACGTCAGCTCCTCAAGGCACGCTCTCGTAATGGAACCTGTCACATAAGTCTCCTCTGCTCCCCTTGTCTGACTGTCGCTGTTGCCCATCAAAAGTGACCAACTGTGCATGCTCTCCCTTTCTCCACCCCCGCCCCCTCTGTCCCAGCTGTCTGTGTTAGCAATCACTAGCAGCGGTCACCACAAAATACATTCCGAACCGTGCAATAAAAACGCAAACCCCAACAACCGATCGTCTTGCCTTCTCAGCCCCGAGTCTGTTCCGATCACCGCCAGATGACGTTGGGAGCGTGTGGTGGTGCACGTAGCGGATCAGGTGCGGGGGACGCGTTGCGTGAAAATGATAGTGTAGGGAATTTGCATTACGATAAGGACACTGAATGATAATCAGAATAGTCTGGTGGTCAATTAGTCCTCAACCTCCTGTCAGTTAATATATTGTGACTCTGAAGTTTCGATAATTTACCTAAGTCTCTGATAAACAATTGAAATTAATCCAATACTCGGCGGAGATTGTTTACACTACAGCAGCTGCACGAGGTAGCTGTATAAAGCCGTTATCCAATTACTACGATCCGGTTTCATTCATCTCTTGAGTGGAGGTCTCACAGTACACGTGAAACTGTCTTAACCGGTAGATAATCATCTGCTGGTTATCTGTAGAAATCTCATGATGGGATTAATCACCAAAGAACACTCTATATGCATTGTTTGCTATTGGTCAGAATCGTTATACTTTGAATTACACTCCAATGTGATTTTGAAAGACAACATAGCTGGCAAGGGTACAAGACTGCAATCTCGTACCACAGGCAGCTTAATGAAACCGCTCTGGTATTGTTTCCAATGACTTCAAAACTTGATACTCGTGGTTTTTACGAATTTCTGGTGTGGAATTATGAAATGGCGACAGGTAAAACCCACTCGCTACTCTTGACCGTTCTTGGTGTTCAATGGAGGCCGGATATCGTAAGTTAATTATAGATTGCCTGCAAATTTGTGGATTATGCTGTTAATAATGCATATAATTATCCTGCATGACATGTCTCCTCAGTTGACTATCCAGCCTTTCTACAATAATGTGAGAAGGTACATCTGCGATACCCACCGCGAGTAACCCGGCGTTACACACTGCATGTGCAGTAGTGCTACATGTGGCAGAGCTCCTGGTTTCCATAAAGAAACTTTGTAGAAACTATATGTACAACAGATGCAACGTCAATGCTCAGTGAGCAATATTTTGTACAGAATGGTACACTACACAGGAACTGAATTACTTTCAGATTGATTTTCATTAACCTGGTAATGACTGCATGTTTGAAATTGCAATTAAGGAAGAAAGTAAACACTCGTACAAGTACACTGTTTGTTTGTAATTGAGGCTCACGAGAAGGGAAGCATCGTGCACTGGCAACAGGAGAATCTGGATTTGAAATTCCGGTTGAGTTATATCACTTTTTAATGCGTAAATTTCGTTTTTAATTTGTAAAGGTGACCATGATGATGCTCATATGCATGAATTACACATTTATTTGCCTAAATTCTACGCGGTAGCCTTTCTTATTCGCTATAACACAATCCTTCGATATTTAAGGTTGGGCAGAGCTACCCCAAGATCGCACGCTCGTCGTTTGGCAAGCTATTGTACGCAAGCTCGTCAACTTGATATTGTAATCCTGGTTACACCGGGCAACCAGCGAAACTTCTGAGTATTTATACCCTACAGGAATAATTGTTTGACGTAACATCTCTGTAAGTGGCGTTCCATTGTTTTCTTTACGTGTGGCATGCAATACAATTTCACTGAATCGAGGTAATCTAGTCCTTCATGATGAAAAGGATAGTTGTTCGGATCAAACTTGCAATGTTCTTGCAACTGCTGAATATACTGCTTTTCCTGCAAGTGTGCTATGTTGAAGGTAATCTGGCGTCGATTTTTTACACTTACCAGATCATTGTAAGTTACGTGGCTAAATGACAGGCTTCCGTTTCCTTTCTTCACCTATACATTATTATATAATTTTTACATTTCAAATCGTTTGAGATCGAGCGTCGAGTACGAACAAGTATTTGAACACTGCGTTCCATGAGCTGAGATCCAGAACGGTTGAGAAATAGCAGTGAGGTCATGCCAAGTCCAAATCAAAGCAGTGAAAATATCAAGTTACAAAATGATCGAAGCTCTGAGTCGTAAATAAATAGACAACGACTATCGATGATCCAGTTGGTACTTTTCCGATGTCGTCATTTCGTAGGCATGCAAATTTCTGTGCCACCAAGCCACGTATTCTATTCGAAACTGTTCACACCAAGACCCGGCATGTTGCTCTATAGAGTGATCCGCACAGTAGAGCAATCGCAAGGTTAAATCTTTGTCATTGTTTTACTGTACTTAATGTCTAATTAAACGGATGACATACACAGAAAATTTCATTTGCCAACACGAACAAAGGAAGTTGACTAAATTTTGAGGCTATGGAAGTTAACCTTAGACAAACTCCTAGCGCTGAAGAGCCGTTAGTTTTAATACCTCAGTAAAATGAAATACGACAAAGTTTGCCACAATCAATGTTCCAAAAAAAACTAAATTACTTCAGAACCACCATCTTTCAATTTGGCATGCACTTTCATTTTGAATTTAGTAGAAGCTACCTTCAAAGTTTTTGCAATTTAAAAAGAATTTCATATGCGTACTTATCTTAGATCATGATTGTGCCGTGATGAAATAGAATTCGTCGATAGTTTTATACAATTAACTCTACAACCTGACTATTTTGTAAAGATTGGCATGTACGATGTTTCCTCGTATATTTTGTCTACACTAATTGGCATGAAAGTTTCGTTTTTTGAACATATATTTGTTCCGCTCGGATAGGTTATTTGTTAAAATAAATCAAGTTAGTTCCCAGAATACGTGTTTAATTCGTAGATTTAGCAGAGTTCAATTCGATTTACCGCACAACAAACACGTGAACCTCGATTTTATTGCACACTTCGGAATGAACAATTTTAATTTAAAACATCCTCGGCTCCGTGAGGCAGTTTTTTCCCCTCTGACCTTACGTTACAAGCTACCGAGACCTTTCACCTGTTGAATTCAACCGGACACAAAAGTTCTCTGAAAGATTAGCGGAATTTTAATTGGAGTGCATCCCGGTGCTGTTGGTTGGTCGTCAAGCTATGCGTAGTTGGAAGATAAATAAGAGTGCCAGGCTGGTGCACTCCTTGCCTCGAGGAATGTCGTTCGTGAAAGTGGCGCCGGTGATCGGACAGGATAACGTGGTCGGGAAGAAAGCACTCCGAGTGTAGGGGAGGAAAGAAAGCTGGCGGATGGTCCTTGCAAATGCCGCAGGTTAAGAGAGGGCAGTCCTGATGTGAGTTGGGTTTAGGTGAGAAGGGGGGGTGGGGAATAGAGGGGAAATTAATAGGTTTGATATGTTTACATTTTAAGAAACTATAATCATCGGTAGAAAGGCGAGGAATTTCGGCGTTCAACCCTTCTGCAGGAAAGTGCTTCACCAAGTGCATTTATATTAACTCCTACAATTACTCGTGGTATGGAAGAGTGTTTGTTGGATTAGTGAGTTTGAGGTGCATCAATTGTTTTAAATCTGCGCTGATGAAGCTGTATGTTAGCAATTATATGTGTGTGCATACATATATTATGCATGTATATATAAATATATGTATATATATGCATATATAATATATATATATATATATATATAGTACCTAGTTATTAGCAAATTATTCCATTAGGGCTCCTTCGAAAGGCCATGATTAATACTTGCAAGGCCAGGACATACCTGTCGACTGATGATAGTTCTAACACTCGTGATGATGATTTAGAATCTGTGTTAGTTTTTGAGGAGCTGGAATGTGGGTTTTTTTTTTTTAATGCACAGAAATATTGAATAACTTTTTAACCAGTTAATAAGTTTTGCCATCCTATTATGATGACATCGAGAAGAGAGGCTTGTGAAGCAGGATGAAGTAGCACGCGTTCAGGTGGCATCGCCACCAGCTGTGGCAGGTCGTGGCAGACACAGTGATTCGGTCAGAGAACCAAGGGTCACCTCCCCCCTTTCTCCCCACCCCTCTCCTCATCTCGAACCTGGAGCCGCACTCTGTTCAACTCTCGCATAATGAAACCGGTACCAAATTAAGCGGTATTATCATCCCTCTACGCTGAGGCATCCTCGCCTGCCTCTTTGGGGCTGCCTCCAGCCCACCCTACACCTTGGGTCGTCCTCCAAACCCGTCTATATAGGGTATTAATATCCTCCTCCTACTCTTCTTCTCCAAGTCCATAAACCCACGCCCCTCCACACCACCATCAATTTTGCCACCCACTTTTTATTGAACGGTTGCAAGGCAGCAGAAAAAGACTAACATGATTTTTTTTAAATAAAAAACGCAAAATCTCGATCAGTGGCGGGATTTATTCTCAAGGGTCAGAATTAGCGACCTTCTGTGCCAACCTCTCGGTCGCTGCCGGGGCCTTCTCCCCCCTCCCCTGCTCTGGTCGTGATCCGCTAACGGGTTCGTCTATGTGGTGCCCATGCCCGGATTGCTCGATCTCGCGGGCTTGATGCAAGAGGGAGACCATTTTTCTGTGATCTTTAACGAAACGATACCACACAAAACTTTCATAGTGTGCACGATGACGTGGATTGAACCGCTAGCGAGTCCCTTCATTCGTCGATGTTTTCCTGTAGCTAAATGGCAACCCGTGCGTCGAATCCTGACTGTAAACTTACTGCCACGTATAACAACGCAATTCTCGGGTAGGACTCGTTTATAATTTAAATAGGTTCTACTCCTACTGATCAATAACATCACGTTTATCGTTGAAGTTTTGGATATTGATCAAGGAAAAACTCGCGCGAAGTTCAATTTTCTATTGTTTTTTAAAAACTTTAATGCAACTGTAATTTGCTTTATTCTAGACATAATATTTTTTTGTGTCATACGGAGAGCTCTGGCAAGTTGTTGTAAATGATACTGTTCAGCTGAAGTCGTCTATTGTTTTTAAAATTAGATGAGCGATGAGCGTCTCTGGAGGGTGATTCAAAGGCCCTGTCAAAAGAGTGCGTCTGTCGAACCGGCCAGGAAACAAGAATCAAAAACAGCAAAGATTCGTAGTATTTTTTACATTTTTTGTTGTTGAAATTGCTCCATTGAATCACAAAAAACTTATTGCTAATCTTCCAGTAATGCAAAGAAATAACATTGAAAAGTGTTTGAAACTGTCTACTAGTGAATATATCTTATTGTAAACTGTCCAGTTGTTAGATTCGTCGTCAATAGATGAGCTATTCTTGCATTTCATTCTTGGTCTTTAGTAGGGGCTATGCAGATGACGAGTCTCACCTCGTCCCCTCTATAGAAAGAACAACAAATGCTATCCAGTTTAATAATAATACATGTTTCCACGTTTGTAAGTGGTGAAATATTCTTCATTTTCTGAAACATGAGCAAAATTACATCACCATGTTGACGACGTCTAAACGGTTACTGTATGGATGTCACCCAGGCTGAATAGTTTGGTAATTCGGTGATCAGCGTTGACAAACATCGTGAGAGGACGGTCACAAGCAGTGCACATTTGAGTGACCAAAGGGATTTGGTGGTCACAAAAAGTTGCCTCAATTTAACCAGTACTCGACATTTTTTGTTCATTTGTGCTGAAGTACAGGCCCGAAGGTGCTAGCATCTGACTGCTATGCACCGTACATGCAGGACGTCACGCGTTAGCAAGTCCGTGGACAGCACTTCATTGTAATGATTATATTCGGAGAATTTTAGTAATCGAAAGAGCGATTTATCAAACCAATCCTTTATCGACTGAAGCCATTTATTGACTAGCGACTAAGTCATTTATCGACTGAAGTCATTTATCGACTGAAGTAATTTATCGACTGAAGTAATTTATCAACTGAAGTCATTTATCAACAGAGGTCATTTATCAACAGAAGTCATTTATCAACAGAAGTCATTTATCGACTGAAGCCATTTATAGACTAAAGCCATTTATCGACTGAAGCTATTCATAGAAGTCATTTATCAACTAAATATATTCATGAACTGATTACCGTCATGTTATTTTTAACATTCGGGAAATTATTGCAGTCGCATATTTTTTTGTGCGAGAAAAACTGCATACGGCCTGGAAGTGATCGCATGCGTGGCCGAATGCTATTCGATCGTCGCGTTATCTGTGTCAGTCATTTATGCATTCCTGTATATATGACCTGCATATTGTAATATATCAGAATTTTTACGATGCGGGGAGGGGGGTGTGGTTTTGTGCTCGCACCTCATCTGCATGTGATATTTCAACTCGACATCGAGATTTTGTCCCCACCTCATCCTCTTCCCCCCCTCATCCCCTTCTTCCCTCATCCCCTTCCGCCTTCATCCCCTTCCCCCCCTCATCCCCCTCCTCTTCTTCTCTGCCAGAAGAGCGAACTCTCCACTGTCGAAAAGTTCTTCGTTTATCGAAAGATGGGTTACATGCACAAGGGATTTACGCAAAGCCCGTCGAAAGAACTACAGTTTTAACTTCATTTGAGTCATAACCTCTTCGGTTTGTGCTCTTTGCTTTCGAGACCATCGCCCAAGCTTCTGCGCCAAGTTCTGCTCCACGGCTTCACGCGGCGAACCCAGCTGCTGCTCAATAAGTTTTCGAGTTTATTACGTAGATGAGTTTGCTGAACCAGGATGATTTTTTATTCAAAATCTCTTCACAGACTCTCCGTATCATTTAACTTATCCCGAATTACACTTGTTATTCGATTTTTACAATTGTGTATAGTCAGCCCTAACGCTATGGAGCTATAAGGCTACTGGCGATAAGCTGGGAAGGCAGCGTATCGGGAGCCTAAGAAATGTCATACGCATATTCTAGTCTTGTGTCAAAAAGCTGCTATTGGCAGCCATGAACCGTCCCTTCAACGGCCAATAGCAGCCACTTCCACAGTCACAAACTGTTTAGTAAACTGCCAAGATTTGACTCTTCAACGGCAAACGTAGCCTTTTCAACCTCCCAGAGCTGCCTCTTCGACTTCCATGAGGTACCTTCTACACCTATCTTTTCTATCTGCCCGACTAAAACATTTTCTATCATCACACAAAATGATTTTCTTTCCATCCGACTGACACAGAAGTTCTCCTGCACCCCATGCCAATGAGTAGTGTCCCTTGCTCACATTAGTCTCCTCCTGCACCCCACGCCAATGAGTAGTGTCCCTTGCTCACATTAGTCTCCTCCTGCACCCCATGCCAATGAGTAGTGTCCCTTGCTCACATTAGTCTCCTCCTGCACCCCAT
>SDVV010017025.1:0-14090 GCA_016164225.1 Gammarus roeselii | reverse complement strand
CGTGGGCTGAAACAGAGTTTAGGCAGAATGTCACTGGCAGATATGACAGTGGCTGGTGTGACTGAGGAACGCTATGAATGTTCGCTGTTAAAAAAAGGTACCGTAGGTAGGTAGTCATGACAACTTGTGGCTGATGAGGCAGTTGGTGGAGTTGGAAGGGCTGATCTGACGTTAGCTATAAAACAATTTAGCGCCAGGGGTAGCGACCCGCAAAGAGTTGCTAGGCGATTGTTGAGTAAAATAATCTTGCTTAACTTACATCTTCTTGGGTTCGGATGGGGCTGGATGCCAGTGATAGGGAGGTTCGCGTGGGAAGGTTTGATGTTGTTTAGCATGAATTCATACCTCTCCAATGTCGATTCGGTCTGCGTCACGTCTCTAGTGCCGACTTAAATTATATTTCGCTTAGATGAATGTATCCTTTTCTTTGCGATTATGCCTGCGACCTCGTCGTGTTTCAAATCGGCTTTGCGGAGTATTTTCAGTTAAATTCTCTCTTTCCGCTGATCTGATTTGAAAGAGGTGATATTGTAATCACCGATCACAATAATATCCTCTGTATTTGGAGAGTCCAATTCAGCGGGCAATACATCAAATCAATTACGTGTATTGGTCGAAAGTGGTGAGATTGTGGTCCGACGTGTGTTGAGTACAGTGCCTCGCGATCTTTGACTGAGTTCACTATCGGTTTAATACTATCGTTTGTCTCAGCGTCTGGAGTCGAAAGCTTCTTGGCGAGTTCGGAGTCTAGGTGCACTTGGAGTTCTTTCTCTTGATTTTGAGTGGCCTCAACAGTTTCTTTGACAGCTGCTAATTCGCTGCTTATCAGATCTTTAAATTCGTGAAATTGTTTCAGCCCGTTTCCTTTTTTTAATTCAACAGCTATCAATCGGATCTCCGTATTGACTGTCTCTGTTATGGATAAGCTATTGGATGAGACTGTCTCTGCTTTGGATCAGAGGCGTGACTGATTTGTGCTTCCAGTTGTTTGGTTTCCTCTGCCACTTTACAACATTTACAGCGCAATGTCTTGCATTCCCCATTTGAGGGACTGCTACGCAAAGTACTGGCAGACAAAGAAGAACTTTGTCAATCAATTAGTTCGGGGCGTACGAGGTGTGGCGGATGCCACATTCTAGTTTAGCCTGAACCATCTTGGACTCATAAAGAATTTACCGTTGGGAAAATGGACCGTTAGCTTGAGTTCTATTTTATCTGATTTCTCGTAGACAACAGATATGAATGCCATACTATAATTAGATGGGGGATGTGACGATTATGTCGACGATCCAAAAACGGAATTAAAACGGGAATAATACAAATGAGAGTCGGATGCGCGTATCGTCGGATGCGCGTTAACGCAAGGTTACTTCCTATTGTGAGATTCGGGTTGAATGCAAAGCTAAACTAACTTATAAGCTGCTCCCATCTGCTTCTCAATAAAGGAATGATATCAAGATCCTGGGCACCAACCTTGTACCAGACATGACCGGCAGAGCATCAGAAGATAACGAAAAAATAATTACAATTCAGTAAGTGGGGTGTTATGCAATCGTACCACGATTCTAAGCTGCAAGTTGTAAAATGGTACAATACAATGTATGTGGGCAATACCTGATTGTACGCGGGGAATAGCTGATTGTACGTGAGTAATAGCTGATTGTACTTTAGTAATAGCTGATTGCATGCGTATAATAGCTAATTGTTCGTGGGTAATAGCTGATTGTGCATCGGTAATAGCTGATTGCACGCGGATAATAGCTGATGAATTGGGTTTTGATAGCAGGTGCAGATCAGAAAAAGAGATAGAGAAGTAAGAAGCCGAGGTATTTGCTGCATCTGTGTATGAGAGAGTAGAAGGACCCGAGGAAAGAAGGAAAGCCGAGGGAGAAGGTCTCCCTGACACTGCCCGAAACATCTTCTAGATTTGTGCTAAAAGGGTGCGATGAGTTACCCTGAATAGAAACGACTTCCAGGAGGCAGTATTTTTAGCAGCACGGGTATGTACAACAATAGCAGTGTATTTATTAACAACAGTCCTGTTTGCAGGGGTAGTGTAGCGTTGAAAGAGACGGTTGGCTCTCCGTCGATCACCAACAACCTTGTCACTCAATTCACTCTACCATGGATTACCAGGGCGACGAGGAACAGCAGACGACCTGAGGGGGGAATGACGCTTGGTAACCTCCAGCACCACTGCTTGAAATGAGTTAAATGCTGCAGTTGTATTATCTGCTCGTAGAATAGGCAAGGTAGCAAGCTCAGCAGCCCAATCCTTCCATGCAGCAGGGGACACATTTTGGAAATTCCATCTGAGACGTAAGGAGATATGAGGATTAGTGCGAGAAACAAAAGAATGAAGAACTGGATAGTAATCACTGCTAAGATCTGGCCTCAGAGAAACCAGAAAAGAGTGAGATTGATGTGTTGCAATGTAAAGGTCAAGGTTTGTTTGACGTAGAGCCAGAAGATGGGTCCAATCGTGTAGGGAGGTCAGGAAGATTAACAACATAAGGTGGGCACGGCTGCTGAGAAAATTGGACAGAGCACATCCAGTGAAGTTCCTTTACGTTTTCAGGGGTTCCCAGTATTGATGGTGAGCCTTAAAATCACCGCAAATAATGCCCTGTGGGCCCAACTGATCAAAGTAATGTGAAAACTCAGTTTGGGAGACACATTTACATGGGTTGTAAACAAGAAGAATTCGTGACCAAAAGGAAATCACCTCAACATCAAATGTCAGAGCCTGGAGCACCCCACCAGGAAATGCAGCAAGTGGAACCAGCCTGTGTTTTGTATTGTTTGGAATGAAGATTGCCAGTCCACCATATCCATCAGGACGGTCTTCACAAAAAACTCTGTATCCAGTTAAGCGAAGATTTATGAGGGCTGAAGGCGGGTCTCAGTTATTCATATGACACTTGGAAAAAATGTTGAGATATACTGCCTAAGATCTGGCAACTTTCGCATAAGTCTTCTAGCATTTCACTGAAAAAACTGAGCTTGAGGACGAGAGATAGGAGGATCAGAAAAGAGGAAGGTGAGTGCAGAAAAGTAGAAAATAGCAGCTGTGGGGGAATTGGTAGGAAGGCTACAGAGAATCCAGTCAAGAAGTGGGTGGAGGAGAGATTCCAAAAGAGAGAACAGGGGATTCAGGTAGATTATGGTTACCAGTTAGAGCAGGTGAAAAGGAAGGCCTATCATGAGTAGAACCAAGGAAATGTAAGGTTAGAGATAGAAAGGAGCAAGGGCCTTGGGAGTTATTGCAGAGATCACCATTAAGGATTTGAGAATATTCTAGTGTCCGATCACTTTCCCAGGACGCGACACACCGGAATTCCTAATAATCCCGGGCGAACGGGGTATAACCAAAAATTTATCCAGTAGACACACGGCCTGCAATGGGCGAAAAATGCATTGAATACGGCCACGTCATCAAATACTGCCAGCCATACATATCCCAACGTTGTAAGAGATGCGCCGGCGAGCATAACCGAACGGACTGCGCAGCCCACCAACCTAAATGCTGCCACTCCTCATGCCTCCATGAGGCAGGCGACCGCGACACCCAAAAGCACATGGACTAAAAAGCAATGATAATCAAAACACCCTCAGAATCACACTAAACAAAGCCATTAAATTTTTTATGACGGAAATCCCAACTGCTGTAATTTAAATTACGCCAAAGCAGTTAAATCTATATCTAAGCCTACACCCTCAGACGACACTCATGTAGCGTCAACACAACCTATTAACGTGACCTCAACACCCCACTCCAGTACTAACACTACCGCAACCAGCCCAGCGACCGTCCTCGTAATAGAGGCGGGCGTCAAAAAAAATGAAACCACCAGTGCCCAGGAGAGCACCGCGATTGATGCTGCTTCAGTCGACCACGAAGAGAGGTCCACTAAAACGGAAACCAAAAGTCGAAGGGACGAAGATGCCTCCGACGACGTCCACGGGGTACGCGACGCCCTCTCGGCCGCGAAGCAAAAAGATTAGCAAGAGACCACGAACCACGGCGAGCCTAGATCAGAGCGTCGAACGATTTCTGACCGCCTTGACTGCGACCGCACCAAGCGAAAAACAAAGTAAGGTATTCAACCGTTAGCTAACATGGCCGACACCAGAACATCTTACATGTAAAAACGACCATCGCCTGCTCGAGGACGCGTTGAATATCTTCAACGAAGAACTGATGCCGGGAACCACTGATCGACCATGCACCGCACTCTACTCAAATATCCCAACGACTACTACTCAGCCTACCACAATGTTAAAAAAAAATCGATAGAAGAGAAACGCACTCGCTCAAAAAGCAAACACAAAGATCGTACTCCCTCGTCCTCTTCCTCATACAAGAGCCCTCACAGCCGAAAACGCAGTGAGTCTAAGAGATCACGTTCTACAGAAAGCGGACGCTCATGAGAACGCTCTCAATCTAAGACACATTTGCCTCATAGACACGAACACCACGAAAGTTCCTATAAGCCACACGACCACCCCAGACCACCAAGATCTGAGCGGGAAACAGATACGAAATATCCAACAGTACAATACTTCAGTGGAATTGCCCGGGACTTAGAAGCAAGAAATAATAATTATTATCCCTAATCTCCTCTCATAAACCTTTGGTGGTAGACCTCCAGGATATCAAACTCCGTGACACCGTCACCTTCACAATCCCTCAATCTGTCAAATATCGTCGCGAAGGTCACAATAATGTGACTGCCCACGGCGGAGTGCCGCTTACGATTCATCAAAGTATACATCAGCCCCTACTCCCTCCGAGAACAGAACTCCATGCTGTCGCAGTGAAGATATGTATCTCAAGACCAATTACAGTGGTATCTATCTACGCGTCTCGTAGCCACGATCTCTCGGAGGCACTAATGACTGATCAACCTAATCAACTGCATCATCCCGTACTCCCCTTTGAGACTTATACTGCTACCACGAAGTGTGGGGATGAGTGAGAACAGACCCCAAGGGAGTAATAATGGCTAACACCATAGCCACTCACAACCTGGTCCTTCTCAACGAAGGACAACCCACTTGGATCACCCTCCATTTTAGCAACCCAACTTGTTTGGGTAGTCCTGCCTTCAACACATGACAGTGATCACAACCCAGTGATCATATCACTCTTTAACAACCGCCCAAACAGTCTCGACGCACAGGAACTTCGATTCAACTATCGGAAAGCCATCTGGAAGGAATACTCGACGCCTGTCGCATCGGACGATATGGAGGGCCTTCCCGAAGACATTTCAGAACGCGACCCCGTCAAAAATCTATACAAGAAATTCCAAAGTGCAGCTGGCGCATGCATTCTCCAATATTTACCCTCAACATTTTTCCCAAAACCTTGGTGGTGCCCGGGGGTACAAGAAGCAATGGAGTGGCGTTGAAGGATGTACCGGCCTTCCGTCGCGTACGTTCTCCCAGGAACCGAGAAGCATGGAAAAGGAAAACCGCTGTGTTCCGCAAACTTAGCGTGGAGAAGAAGCGAGAAAGCTGGACCCAATTAGTTAACATATCAACCGAAACACCTCTCTTTCCCAAGTGTAGGCAAAAATCAGACGTATCCAAAGTCGCCCAGAGCGAGCGACCCATTCACATTTTGTCGGTCGGAGACACTGTCTATTCTTCATACGCGGACATCGTGGATAAACTAGCTCCGACTTTCAGCCAGATACCGCAATCAACAAATAACACGACTTCTTTTCCACTGGAAAATACCTAAGAGATAGAAAGCCTATTGACTTTACTTCGGCAAAAGAAGAATTATACTACAAACCTTTCTCCTTTCATGAACCAGTATGCTTTCGACCACACTCGTAAAACCTCACCCAGGCCGGACCATGTGCACATCAATATGATCAAACACCTTCGTGACAACGCTCTCCAGAACCTACTTTAAGTGTTCAATGCGTTGTATTCAAACTCATTCTTTCCCGATCAATGTCGGGAATTCGTAATTATCCCGATACCCTAGCCCGGTAAATGCCACAGTGACCCACAAAACTACCGTCCTATTGCCTCAACTCGAGTCCTTTGTAAGACTATGGAAATAATTATAAACTCACGCCTAGTCGACTACCTTGAAATGCTTGCAGGCTTTAACAACATCCAGTGCGGTGACCGTAAGCACCACTTAACAACGGACCACCTCGTTCAACTAGAATCAAACATTAGACAGACCTTCGTCCGAAGAGAACATGAGATTTCAATATTTTTCGACGTTGGAAAAGCATAAGACACTACGCGGAAATACGATATTATGAACGAGCTCCATCGTAAAAGCTTGAGAGGTCGCCTATCACGTTTCATCCACCAGTTCCTTCATAACCGTCATATCCGCAATAAATGAGCGTCCTCCAGGGAAGTGTCCTCAGTGTCACTTTTTATCCTCAAAATCGATCAGTTAGCAGACATTCTTCAGCGAGATTGGAGACTGCTCTCATCACTATACGTGGACGACCTACAAATGAGCTGCAGATACCCTAGCCTCATAACAATTCAATATGAACTCCAGAAGTGCCTAAACCTAGTCGGGAACTGGGTTCCCCTAAACGGATTCCGGATTCTAAAACTAAAAGCATGCACTCTACCCTTGTGTCCGGTTTACACCTGAAACCAGCCCTAACGCTGCGCAGCACCCCTCTAGTATATGAAGAAATGAAAAAAATTATTGGGCTTGTGTGGGACCCTAAACTCACGTGGTGACCCAACATTGTAGCCCTGGAGACTCGCTGTAGAAGGTCGACGGAACTTATCCAATCGGTAACATTTCTGCAATTCGGTGCCGACACGGACACCGAAATGACGCTGTTCAGAGCAATAATACGATCACGCATAAACTACGCAGCCATTGTCTACGGTTCAGCAGCCAAAACCACTCTCGACCTCACTCGACCAGCGTATCACAACCGGTGCGTTCAGCTCCACCCCAATCGAATCCCTTAACATGCTCGCTAACGAATTTACACTTTCGCTCCGGCTAGACAAACTTTCGCTACAATACTATTTCAAGACTAGAAGTCCGATCAACAACCCAGCAATCAACTTCATCACCAAATTATAAGATGAGCAACTTTTTCGCAGCTAAAAATAATATTTGCCCACCGTTTTCCCTACGTGTTGACAACCTACTGACCTCGCTGAACATCAACCGAAAGGCTATGAAGCCCTAATTTTCCTACCGAATCCTTCAAATTAACACACTAACATTGATGATCAACCCACCACCGCTCACCCCAGACCTGCAAGTGTACCCTAAAGCATCTACTCCAACCAACCCGTACCGACAGGAATTCCTAAGACTACTCGAGGAAGAATATTTAGACCACCGCCATATATACGCTGACGGCTCCAAAACCGCGGACGGAGTGGGAGCCGACGTTGTGTGCGAAGACAACCCACGCTCGACCTCACTCCCACAAGAGGCCTCCGTGTTTTCTGCGAAGCTTCACGTACTCGAATTAGCCATCTCTATCTCAAATACAGATCGCGTCCCCAAATATGTCCTATTTTCAGTCAGTCGGAGTGTCCTCGTTCAGCTTAAAACATTACACTTCGAAAAACCTGTTCTACGTGAAATGCAGCACGACATTTTTCTAATGTCCGAGACGGGTCAGGCGGTCGAATTCTGTTGGATCCCTGGGCCCGCGGGAATAAGAAGAAATGAGCTTGCGGACTCACTTACTGAACTGGCGTCTACTAACCAAATTTTTTTTTTCGCAATACATTACAGGGACTGGTTGCCTATCACCAACTCCCATATAACATCCCGATGGGATGAAATGTGGCAACAGAGTGAACAAAAAATGCTTGATGTCAAACCGTCAGTCGGAAAATGGGAAACAAAGTTCACCAACAGGAAAGATCAAATTCCATCAACCGCTTGTGCACAGGACATACGTGGATAACTCACCAGAATCTGATGGATGTCGACAGGAAACCAAACGCGCCACCTTGCCCTGTTGCCACCAAGTGGCTATCAGCGTTCAATACTTGCTGATGGACTGCAACGCCCTCGCAGCAGCCCGACGAGCTTTCTTAAATCCGCCGTTCAACTTACAAAGCCTACTCACTGATCCAACTTACCGGAAAAAAGTTATCGCCCTCGGAAAACCCACAGGACTATACAAAGTAGTGTAAGCCCCAAACTGTGCAAGTAAGGTGGTCTCTCCACCCAATTATGCACAGAGGTAACAATACATTTACGAATAAATGCGTTAAATCTTTCCGTTCCTGTACGCGCTAGTAGGCGAATATGCCACAATCGAAATATGTACTTGATTTCACCCTGACCAAACTAGTTTTTCCGCACGCGAGGCTGTGCGAGCTTACCTGAATTAGTGACTCACGCCCTGCGGAGGAGCCTATTATGACTCACGTTGAGCCTCCGGTGGAAATGTGGATCAGATCAAATCAAACCCAAAATAAATAATCTACAACACGAACAATTTCTTGCTGTCCAAATTAAGGTAAGTCTTTGGTGCGTTGGTTGGTCAGGTTGGCCACACGCCTCACCCTGATGAATATGGAGTTTCGTCGCCTACCTGCCTCAACGATCCCAATGATATACAAATGTGATGAACGCATACATAGAAGATGCAGCTGCAATGACTGCATATCCAGAGGGTACAGTTGAAATGACCCCAAGCCGAGAGGAGGAGCTATATTTTTCAACATATGTTAATGCAGAACATCAGATTTTTTTTTTGTGTTAGGGGTAATACAGAAGATCGATGTTCTGCAAAGAAACGGTCTTTATACCTAGTGCGTGTTTCTAGCCAGCGTGTGAATGATTTTAGCAACAATTTATCCACATCGGACCTAGTCAGCAGATAAACACGCCCAGTACGTTTGTGTTGGATCCCTTTAGTACAACTAGAAGATTTAAGAGGGACAACACGGGTCAGAGACCTCACACAGCTTTGCATATGAGTAAAACCCGATACATTTCACATTTGTACGGACCAGAGCTATGTGATAAATGAGACGGCAAATTAGAGATCAGGGAGGCTTAGCTTGACGGAAGTGAGAATGTGAAACAAATAGAGATGGCGGGAACAAGACCGATCGGGTTAGAAGGAAGCCGGTGGTTAAACCGTCAGAGAAAGCTGAGATTAGGCAGTAAGACCGATTCAGTTTAATTGAATTTCGGTTCAAAATTTTGGCGGCCCTAAACGCAATTCGTCATTTGTGCGCCTGGCGATCAGCTTTCGATCGTACACGTTTTTGACGTATCAGTTTTCCTCCCTGATATCATTGGGCGTAAAATTATTCGGGTGAAAAGTTTTCGGCCTCAAAAGGCTTTTGGGTAAGAACTGTAAATCATAAACGTTTTCGGTCCTAAAAACATCGATGCTACATGGGCTCCAAAAGCAAGAGCATCTCGGCCAACAGAGGAGAGTGTGCAAAAAGGACCAGAAGACTTCATCACAGCACGTGCTGACACCACACTTGAGAAAAATATTGCTCCTCTTGCCGAGTTATTTCGTTCACTAGTCGGGTACCAGTGGTAAATACTTTAGGTGAGAAAACAAATAGATACGATCTGTGAGAGTTTGTCAGTAGATCGAGATTGATAAAAAAATACAATGAATAAATATTCAATTATAGGTTTTCAAACATTTAGCGGTCTGAGAATATTTTTCTCCTGGTGATTTTTAATGAAATCCCTAACTGGGACAAGACCTCAAATGGTCAATAGGTAAAACGAGAAATCCAAGCCTGTTAATGACAGTCTCTGTTAAAGTGTTCTTGATGTGGATGACCACCAAAAACTTTCTAATTTATTCGAAATTTGTATCTGAAGTCACTATCTACCGAGCGATCCTGCCTTGCATTTCAAGATTAAAAATACGTCTTGACAAACGTTGCTTATCAAAGAAGAATATTCGTGGGAACTATTCAAAACGTTATTTGATCATTTGAAGTTACTATGTTATGCCTATAGTTTGGTAAATGCAACTTTGTGTACTTTCGTATTACACATACGGATGCGGTTGAACTTGGGAGCATGATGATAAATTTGCAATTGCGGGTACCAAAGTGGATGTAAAACATTTGCGGATGCCTAAAGGATGCAGGTATCTTCTCTATCACCAGTTCACTTAAGATATCGATTGACTTTAGACGGATTCACACGAGTTCAAATCGTATTCATGTCGTATGAGTACAAAAATTTTCATATAGACTGGTTGAAGGTGACAAACTTGATCTACGAGGTGTGATTGTCTGTCCGCGGTTGGTGATTATCATTAATAATTGGGACGAGTGCTTGACAAGCTGCGGTAACTCGAGTAGACCATGAAAGGAACAATAGGCTCTATCGGGTAATTTGGCGTATGGGTTTGATGGATAAAAGTGCTTATTCCGTCGACGATCGCTTATACTTAAATTGTTCATCTGATCGATGGTTTATTCAAATCTTTGGAAGTTTGAATTCACCGTGTTGTTCACTTTTGACAGTATAAGTGAAGTTTCATCTTAGGTATATGGTTTTTAATCGATATGATAGGACTTGATTGTCACGTTGTAGATTTTTTATCGATGCCAACCGTTGCCATCCCTTCATCAGCCTGCACAAGGACAGTTGAGTCGACTTGTGTCAGAGCTTTTTGTTTTTTACTGGCAACGTTACACGATCAGAAAGGTAAACCAAAATCAAATTTGATCGCAGGCAAAAAAACTGTGTTCATAAATATTCGAAGCGTGTCACGTTACGAGATAAAACAGAGTTTACAGCCCAAACTCTCAGTCACCTCGAGAGACCTGAAAGCTCTGAAAAAAGACGACTCAATCGTTGATGCGCCGTCTGCTAAAGACGCTAAGCTAGTAGACCAAGGTAGTGACAATCTTGAAAAGAGCAACATCAACCTTCTGCATAGAATCGGACAACGAATAGTGGTCTCAAACCTGCTTGAAGACATCCCGTCATGGGCCAGTCTGCTACAATCATAATCAACAAGCAGCTCGTCAGGGCGTCATTCTTGAGATCTACCATCGGCTCTGTTCCCAGAAGGAACCCTTACCGGCCACACATCCCTTAGGTGGCATGTCATAATTCCTAGACGTAGATCGACTCATCCGTGTTGTGAGAGCTCCTCAACAATGTAATAAACCATTTAATAAAAAGTTTTTCATGCTTCTTCTCTCTGATTACTCCGTATCTGAACTCACCACGAATCACTAACACGCCATGTTCAAGTTTCAAAGGAAAGTAACCTCAAGGTTTCATACATGATGTTTTTTTCTTCATTTAACACGACCCCGTGTTAGTGAATAGAGTTGTACAAGAGTGTGTCACGTGCAGGAAACAACACGAGTAAGTGATGGAACAGATCACAAGTGTACTTCAAGGAAACCATTTTGAACAAATAGCGGAAATACACAACACCGGCATGGACGTATTTGGTTCATCCCATTCGTCGACGCTCCACAGTTACCAGTATATATTGTGTATACCTTTCTACGAGCTTGATGTCAAGTACCATTCCCTTAGAACCTTTGCCTTCGACAGACACGCTCGCATTAAAGAACGCTAAGATCCTCTTGAACTCCTTGTTTCTTAAGGACCCTTGGAGAGAAATCGTTCTGACCCAGGAACAAACTTCCCGGGAGCGAGGAATCAAGACCATGCACTGCCGATTAACGCGCGGGAATGAGAGTTTTCAGGTGACGACTTCAAATGTGAGAACCAACATTTTGGTAGAGCTTGAGAAAGCCCATCATTTTGGAAGAGCTTGGGGGAGAAAGATCTATTCTGTTAAGAATGTGTTAAGCTATTTCATCAACCTGCTGGCTATGCGGAATTTGACCCGGGAAGAATTCCGCATCATCCATCAATATCAACGAAACCCCTCTGAGCCCAGTCTCCGTCCAAAAGACCCTCAATCGATCACGTTGTACATGCTGCTTTATATGCACAAAACTAATGTTTCTCCTAATCACCAAAATATTAACGACAGGGACTTCTTTACCTACGGATTGAGAAGATAAGGGCCGCGTTTAATTTTTTCCTTCAGGACACGAATAACTTGACTAGCAGAAGGTTTTCTCATAACACCCGTTCAGATTAGAATATTCTCCATTCATAATACGTTATGATGTTCCTCATCGCCCTTATTTGCCATATAATTTATTTACAAAACATTCACCCATCTTTTCTCAACCTCAATCACTTCCAACGCCACTACACAATAACTAAACCTACACAGAGTCTGAAGTATCGAAACACGCAGTAATTTCCTAAAATATCCATATACATATCTCCATTCTCCGATAAATACTCTGTTAGCCATACATGAACTCTGCATACCGCTCTCCTCAAACTTAGGTCTACTGTATTGCTGCTCCTCTGCTGAAAGGTCGATGTAGGGATTAGTTTTTGGGTTCGAACCTCGTCCGTTGCCACTCTGATGCAATGACCGTTTACTTAAGTATAAATGGGTGGTGCAAATTCTAGAATATTAGGCTTAGAGGTATATATGAATACCATACCGACTGTATTGTGATGACCTGGTTCTTCAGAAGATGCAGAGTCTTCTTGACGGCATGCGCCTCAATATTTTATGTTTCGGATTCATAATGACTAAATGTTTTCTAGTCATCGTTAACGTTTAATGAAAAGCATAAATCGATACCTTTCATCGAATTGAAAGTAATCGAATTTCTACTGTGTTTACATACTGATTCCATGTTCGCAACACAAAGTACCAAATCCTATTCCTCATGTGTGTAATTATATCGCTCGTGCAACGATTTCATTACACATCAGGGTGGTTTTGTTATTCTTTAAGAAAGAATTGTGACACGAGGATGGAAGATCCAGAGGCACTCTATTATTTCGGTTAGTGACAAGTTGTCATAATTACAACTGTAAATGAAGAGCTGTGTCTAAGCGATGTGATACCTCATTTACTCGTATAGGATTACATTGCAGGAGAATGGGTCTTCCTTTCCATTAGGGGTGTTTTTTTGAAGGAAAAAAATACACTGCATGGTTTGCGCATGTAAGGAAGGGTATGGTAATATTGACTCAGAAAATTAATCTAAACAAATGTGTGCAGATAATACTCGTACAGGAAGAATGTATACAATCATAAAAATATATGTTTTATACATCTAGACTCAAGAAATTATGTTCAAGTAGCATTGACTCGTCTGCCAAGTAGCTCGACTGACGGTGGTTTTAGATCCTCGTAGAAAGCGAGAGCTTTTCGCTGCTTGTTGGCGTCTGCACGAAAGCAACACAACCAGATTTTGCAACAACATACCAAATGTGTGCAAATTCAACCCAAAAGAGAGCTGGAACAAAAAACTATATTACAAAACAAAGAAGTGTGTGAATACCATTCAGAATTTTTGTATACACCTAACAACCGAGCAATCGTGCGTATTATTCAAACATATCTCTGAGTAGGGAAAATTGATTCGTATTCGCTGTGTGCCTGTGAGACAATTTCCACTAATATGAGTCACCATAATGAGCTTAAGCTGAATTTCTCGTAAATTAACCGTTCAACAATGCACGCGCTCATAAGGTTTGTCAACTATAGAAGCCTGTCATGTTGTATTATAGTAAATAAAATAGATAGGTTCAATGCGTAGTAAAATTATGTGGAACATAGAAGGAGTCAGAGTGTCCCTGCTTGCATCATGCACATGGTCAACTTTTATCTTCAACGTTTACCTAAAGCATGCCTCCGTAATTCTATGAGATGAATGAAAATTGTAGCCGATTAAGAGCACTCTTATTTGTCTCGCTGCAGACATGCTCCAATAGTTACCACCGCTGGAGCAAACTATCACTGAATTCTTTGTGTGTCTCAATCCGACTCAAACATATTTCGCTTCCGGATAACACTGGTAGGTGATCTTTGATTGTGGATTGTATTTGTTTAAATAGTTTGTGACGAAAAGCTGTATTTTGGGTCGGAGATTCCCCGACAAAGACGTTGTCAAGTCCACGACGAAGACAGGGCAAGTAAATAATACAACACACTACTACATTTCCAATAACATTTCGAATTCTAGCTCTGCAGTTGTCAAATGGTTCTCACCCACACAGC
>SDVV010017023.1:0-14090 GCA_016164225.1 Gammarus roeselii | reverse complement strand
AAGATACTGGACGATTTTTTCTCGGCAAGCATTGTTGCAATACACATTTACATCTTTGATATCCTATCAGCATTGCAGTCACAACTACGAGGGACTTTGGCAAGGCTTAGTAACTCAGCTAGTGCCTGTTGAATCTTCTTAATTGCTTCAGTATGAGACGACATTTCAATTTTGACGTCACGGGTTTGGGCAATAATATGAGCTGCATCAATATTTCTCAAGTCAACAGAGGGGACTTTATCAATGTCAACTGCTGCAAATAGCAGAATACGCGGGTCATCTTCACTCATCAGACGTAGTATAGTCTTTAAAACAGTCTCAGGCACTGTCGAGGCACCTCGACGGGACGACAGTCTCTCTCCGCCACTAGATGGCACTGTATCTGGAGCCTGGGGCTGAACATTTATATACAATTGCAAAGCCTCCTTTGCTGCCTCCGCACCGTATGTTGTCTTGGCTATTGCAACCAGATCGTCTATCGGAATGACGTTTCTTCTTGCTCTTAGAAAACATAGAACATCATTTACATGTACGTTATTCTCACCTTCACCTGCACTGCTGACATCCTTACCTTTTGGTGCCATCTCTCACTGTGTTAGTGCTTCTGGTTTTAAGTACACGCTCTGTAGGCGCTACCCTCTCGCCATTTTCACTTGGTGGCCTGTGTCAAGAGTTCAGCTCACACACTGTTTTTCATTATTATCTCTATTGTTCAGAGATTATACGAGATTCAAAATGTGCACCAGGATCTTATACACCACCTGTGCAATGCATCAGCACAAATATAATCACCACCCTCTGAACGGGTCACAAACTCTGGGAGCACAAAGCAAGCACTCCCTCTCACCACCACCACGCCTTCTGTAAAATATAAGGTACCCTCAATTCAACCTGCTGCTGAGCTAACCGAGCTTAAAACGCCTATCAATGCAGAGTCAAGCTCGGGTGAAGATGATCTTTCTTAGCTCTTGCAACCCACAAGTAGAAACACTATGCTCAAGGGTTCCATTGCCCAAATGCAGCTAAATTCAAGTCCATACCAATTCGTAGAGAGGTTGCAGATGAGCCACTAGGCGGTGATGATGGCTCGTATGACCATGATGAACAAGGTTCTGCTCTAGGGGATTTAGAACGGGCAATCTTTTAATGCATCACCCCAAGAGATCAAGAGCCAGAGATAGATTCTCTTGCTATCTCTATCTTAGGTGGAGTGCCCCCCCCCCCAACTTGGATTCCAACTAATCAGGCTATGCAGTGGTATCTAAAGGTTGCAGACATTGATCTCAAAGGGGAGGACTTGCAAAAGTTTTCTGAGGCATATAAACCCAGCGACAGTATTGCCCGCTACTTTTGCTCACCAAAATTACCAGATATTGTTTGGCATCAGGTAAAAAATATGCCTAGCCAGGCTCACCATCACAGGGCTCTGTTTCACACTCAGGATTGCCTATTTACAGCTATAAAGCCACTCTTATCTCTGCTAGAAAAGAACCAGGCAAAATCTGAAGCTCAGGAAAAATTTACCACAACTATCCAACTTCTTTGTTCATCCAACGTGCAAATAAACAGGTATCGGAGAGTACTGGCTAGTTCCGTCATCAACAAAGACCTACGCTCCTATATCACGACCCTTCCCGTCACTCATAAAAACTTATTTTGAGATAACTTTCAAAAATCAATAGACGATGTTGTAAAAATCCAAGCAAATACTAGCAAAGCAATTGTCCCTTTTTCCCCACCCTCATCCTATAAGAGACCTGCCCATTTCTCTAGCCTTCAGCATTCTCACAGTTTAACTCTGCATTCAGTCAGCTCTTTCGCGACCACCCCGCTAGGGGGTACTCAGATCAATACCACAGAGGCCGCTCGTCACGCGGACGATTCAGAGGTCTAAGCTCCAGAAGGCTCCGTCCCTTCTTCTAACCCTCCTCAATCAACTCAATCAGCTCCTGTGAGACTGTCTGGGAATATTGTCAGGTATGTCAGTAATTGGAAAAAACTCACTTTAAATGAATTCATTTTGCAAATTGCTACCCACGGGCCTAAGATTCATCTCACCTCTCAGCCCTCACAAACAGTTCCAATAATATCTCAACCAAAATCACCTCACCAACTTGCAGCCTTTTTATCTGAAATTGCATCTCACTTAGCTTCAGGGACTGTTTCCCCCATCACCCCAAGCCCCGATTACGCGTTTTATCGTTCACAAATCAAATGGAACAGACAGAATAATCATTGACCTTCCATCCCTGAATGATCACGTTCACAAAGTATCTTTTAGAATGAAGGGGATCGATTCAATAAAAAAATTGGTCGTCAAGGACGACTATATGTTGTCCATTGACCTGCCTGATGCTTTCTTCAGCATTCCACTTCATCAGTCCAATAAAAAAATCGTAACCTCTCAATTCAATAGTTTGCGCTATTGCTTAGTTGTAATGCCCTACGGTCTGTCCAGTTCTCCTAGGATATTTTGCAAATGTTTCACCCTGCCATCATCTGCCTCCGAACTCTTTTTCAACAACATTTTGTCCTATATGGATTACTTATTTATTCGTTGGAAGTCTGCCCAATTATTATTAATACAAACGCTACCCTCAGGATTCTCTCATCTCTAGGTTTTGTTCCAAATGTTGAGAAATCACACCTTGCACCTACCAGGTTGCTCCTTCAACTTGGCTATTTATGGGATACCCATGACATGACGCCGAGTCTTCCAGAAGACAAATGTACAAAAACTTCAAAATCTGCTCTACGTATACTGCCTCATGACTTGTCCCTTGCGTATTCTTGCATCCTTTCTGGGATCCCTGGTTATTCATAAAAAACAGTTTTCTTGCTCTACTGCAGATTGCAGCTTTTATAATTCATGTTTGGCCTCTCACAGCTTTAATGACTTTGTTCAGCTATCCTCTGAAGCTAAATCTGATGTGACCTGGTGGTCAATGTTCTGTGCTTACCCTCTACCATCCGTCCCTCTGATACATCACCCCTCCTCCCTGCAATCTCCATTCACACCGATGCCTCTCTCACAGATTGGGGCCTGTCTTGTTCAGATGGTTCCTCTGCCTCTGGATCTTAGTTGCTTAATTCCTAAATACTCTCACACCCCTGTCAACATCTCAACTGATAACGTGGCTACTATGAACAACATTAATACGAATGGGGGAACCCATTCCTCGCAGATGTGTATTCTTGGCTTAGAGCTGTGTCCTTTGCACATTATTTTGATACTGCCTCTCATGTACCTGGCTTAGAAAAACACACTAGCAGACAAATTTTCACGTGCTTCACACGACAATCACGACTATTGCTTAAATCATATGGTCTTTGATATTCTTTCAAATTTCCTACAAATTGAACTTTAAATTGATTTATTCGCATCCCGTATCACTCGCAAATTGGACAAATGTGTGTCTAGATACCTCGACCACTTTGCCTGGAAAATCAATGCTTTTTCCTTCAAGTGGCATGAACCTGCCTACATGTTCCCACCTATATGTCTAATATCTCAAACCATACAGAAGCTCGTGGCAGACCAAGTGGAGGTTAGCATACTATCACTCTCTTCTGGCTTGGTCTACCTGTTATCCCTAAGTTGTCCACTTTGCTCACTTCTGACCCTGTCCTCATCCCGGCTCCTAGCCTAGAAGGGACCCGTTCAACCCGACATGACTTTCAGCTAGTGGGGTTGAGCATTTCTTCCTTATATGCAATGCGGAAGGAATTTCAAAAGACACGTCGCGCGCGCTCCTCCGCAGTATCGAGCCAGGCACTCTTAAGCTCTACGAGCGCAACTAAACAAACTTCTCCCATTTTGTGGCGTCATGCAGGAGTTTTACTTCTATCTCTGTGTGGTGTCAAATTTCTCCGAAACAAAATACATCATGCTATGAACAATTAAGGGACATGTGAACGTAACTTGCTCATTTCTAATTAAACTGTAAAAAGAGGCATATTATGCCGTAGCATAGAGGAACTTAATCGCTCCTGCTTACTTATTTATCGGTAGAGATTGGCTTTCGGACCGCGTCTTCGTATCGGCATATCTGCAGGTTCTGTTGCGTAAAAGAAAACGTAGTGTGAGAAATGATTTGTTGAGGGCAGCATAGGAAGGGAAAGAAAATGTTAAACTGAAGGGTATGGTCCTAGTATGCTGCGCAGGCCTCTGATCGATGCACTCTCATTCATGCTCTCCAGCTGTCAAATTTTTTCAGCTCCCCAGTCAGGCTCTCAAACTTTGTGGGTTAGATACCTTATGGTACCTCAGCAGGGATTGCTGGTTGGACGATCAGCTTATAATTCTCACTTCTGTAGTATATACTTTATCCAGAAAACTTTTGCGGCCCCTGTACCACTTTGTTTCTCATCATTCCCTAGTCCAAGGAGAGAGCACATTCCATGGTCCTCCTCGGCGTTCCTGCACCGTGTTTTCTACTTTTTCATCTACTACTGACTCACACTGAATGTGTACTCTAGTACCATTTTCTGCCCATCTGTACGTCGTGCGTTTACCTCCGAAGACTGAGTCCGAGCTTTGAACAACAGCTGACCCCCTCTGCTACCATAATACTATCTTTCATTCCTTGATTTGTGTTTCACATTATACTTAAAGGTGCACTTGATTTCGCGCCATAGAAATTCTGTTACCAGATTATATCAGTAGAATAATATCCATTTAATAACATGACAGTCATTTACAGCGTCAAAATTGTCTAATATATTTTCTGGAACGTATTAATAACTACCATCTGAAGCAAAGCGCGCAAATGACTAGCGTTTTGAAAAAAAAATCATTTTGCCATTCTACATGTGTGAACACGTTTCAGTACATTAACACTCAGCGCAAACTCTCTGAGCTGGTGGTCTACTTCAATTGAAACAAGTGATTGTTGCCATATAATAGTTTGGCTTCCTAACAATATATGAATTTTGCTCATTCACGTGATCGTTAAATAATTTGAATCAGCGGTCAAATTCGGCTGTTGACCTTGAACGCGACAGCGTGACAAATTCATAAAATTCTCCTTGGTCTGAGACAAGACATATGGGTCAACAAAAGGATGTTTCTTATGATTTTTTTCATTAGTTTTTGTTTTCGTACAGAGCGTTTTCTAAAAAAATAATAACGCATTTCATACCCCTAACCTAGCAAAACGAAGAGATGAAAGTTTAGGTGATGTTAAATATTTTTATTAAGGAAGGGTTATTTACCCTTTTTTGGTTACTCAAAAAGTTAATGGTGAATGAGCTTCTGTGAGCGATAATAATTCAAGTAAACCTGTGCTTTCACTTTCAAGGCACAATCTGACTCCAAGTTATGCTATCGTTTTCTTACAAATGAGGTTGAGTATTATGGGCAAGCACCAAAAAACAGACACAAGGACAATGAGGCACGGTGGTAATCAATTCTTTGGTATTGATCCCAACTTAACTGAATGTTGACATCCAAAGGTAATATAGAAGGGGAAAAGAAGATATATATAGGGAAGCCGGCAAGAAAATTTTGGTGGCGTCCTTAAATCCCAGTCATCTTTGGGGGACTTCAGTTTTCGTCTTGCCTGAAGACGTGTGTCTTCATGGCCTCAGTAGCAGGGGGTGAAAGGCTGCACACAGAACATAGTTGGCTAACAATGTGTGACATGGAAGATAATCACATACCATTCTGCCTGCCTCATACAGATTGGGTGCATGTAATAAAACAATTTTAGATATCACAAGAGAAATAGCATACCACTATGGTGTAGCTACCAGGAATAAAAATATGGAAGTCTTAAGCTCGATAATGCATGAATTTTACTGGCCTTGACATTATGTTTATGTCCCAGATATGCATTCTGGAATCATAATAATTAAAAAATAGATGTCAATATCTGAAAGATGTTATTTACACTTTATAGGAACTATATAGCTATATATATCTATACATAGGCATGGATCAAGGTAGGGTGCTACTCAGATTTAAAAATTGCTATCATGTTAGCATAATTGACAATCTTGGCATGACATTTGGCAGAGGAATCCCCCGTAGCTAGCTTCATGCCTTACACCGTTGAAATCTTGCATTCAGGTATTTACAATAGTGTCTTGCTGCAGAAATTTGCAACTGTATTAGTTTGCTCTACACTTGGGATAGGACATATTAAACACTGTTTTTCTCACCTGTCTTCTGTGGAGCAGTATCCAAGGTAACCCTAAGTAAGTTGCACTGGCCCAGGCTGTCTAGCCTAGCTACAGTCTATCTATAGGTTTGGCCAGTTTGTATTCGGTATGGGAACAATTTCCTATGTGGTCACAGTATCACTTCCTGTATGTTTATGCCGGGATATAATGCTACTGCCACGAGAACTTGGATTATATCCGACTCGCAGAAGAGTCTAGAAAAACCCCGCTCAGCTTGTTGCCAGATTCTTGTAGAAATATTTCTCTGAATTTTGTAAAAATATTTCTCTGAATCATTTATACCTTCTGATGCATGTTCCATGGCTTTTAGTGCGTGGGTATACATATTTATTTAGTCAAAATGAATATTTGTTGCACTTCTATTATATTTGGAAGCAGTTTGTACTAGCTGAACGGGAATGTTGTAGCTTAATACAGAGACATGCAACAATGAGATCAAAATATGCGATTGCTTAATCTTAATAGTGCTTGTAATGCACGTATAATGTGTTTGGTGTTATTAGGATAATGTAGGGTCAATTAAGGACCTCTACAAAAGTTTCGAAGTCTGGTGCACTTTTAAGCGTTACTTTTCCATACAATCACTGCACGCTATTTTTCCAGCTTATTTTTTTCGCTCGAATGTCAATTTTTCCCGTCCATTTCTTCTCATTCCATTCCGGTCCTTCGTCAAGATCATTCAACATTCTACAGACATCTCCATGTGCTTCTACATCTTACTGTTTCATACATTGCTACCCACCATTTCTGGTTTATAGCTTACAGTTTTTTCCACCTACTCTGCCTGCTATTTCACTTGTGAACTTTCTTTGTCCACCTTGCGTCGCTCAATCTATCTAGTCTCACCTTGTATGCCAACACTGATTTTGTTGCTCGTTCTCCAGACAGACTCTATCCCATCGCAGCTCAGATTGCTTCCAACCCAACCCATCTAATTGATCCAAGAGCGATTCGTCCTACCGTATTCCGTGTTACTTCCAGTTTTGCCTGCTCACTCTCTAACCATCTCATGACATCCATTCCATACATAATACCAGGTACAGCCATGCTCATCCATAACCCTCTCAAGCATTCATAACTATTTGCTCCGAATCGTGCGTCACCTCACCAAAGTTATGCCCTGAGCATTCATAATATCTTATTCTTCTCACACCCATTCTCAGTCATGTAGGACCCAAGGTACTTGTATTCTGTTGTGCGTGACCGATTCGCAACTCGAGTACGGTACGAAAACTAATCACGAACTGTGGTATCCATCCTGGGGCTGTTAGATATCATGGGGTAGTAGCTTCGCACCGACGTGTTGCGATATGTTGCGTGCAGTTGGATACATTCGCTGGTAACGTTACAAGCGTACTATTGGAACATCTCCTACAGTACCTAATTTATATTTTTTCGGTACAGAACTACATGTTTCTAAGCCGCGGGGCAAAAGTAGGGTACGTAGTTGTAACTTGCGGGGCAAATGTATGTCCTATTTGAAAGCACATTTTTTAAAGATTACTTTCTATGTCTCATGTATTCGTAGAGGTCAATCGCCCGCTTTTGTCCCTAGTATTTTCTCACCCTACTACAATTACTATACTGTGCTTTGCTCTACTATAAATTATTAACGCCTCATGACTGTAATAACTATATCTTATTCAGTTCTTGCAGTCACGCGTAACTCGAAATAATTTGTAAGCCAATTCGATGTATGCCCATTATGCTCATTTATGCTTCATTATTTGATTTGTTTTGATTTGAGCCTCATTTACCCCGGAGCCTCATCTTGAGTCATCATAGGCTCCCCAGCAGGTGGCGGTTGCTTCATTATATGTATGCTCATTACGCTCATTATGCTTATTTATACCTCATGTCTCAACGTGCTTGTGCTTGTTACACCATAACATTTCAATCACGTCATGTGGGCAAATTCTCGCAGAGCGACACAGCCCCGTATAGCCATATACCCGGTTACTCTCGTCTTCCGTTTATGACGTCGCGTCCGACCACACTATCCCTACGCCGGCACATTGTTCCTTCTCCAGAACTGATTACAGCTGCCGTCATGAGCGATAACAACATTCCAAAACCAATTAGCCAGAAGCAAAAATAACCTATCACTACCACGCTAGACTTTCGGACCATTCGAGTCAGACATATTTTCAGCTCATCATTCATTCAAACAAGTCATTCGTACTGAATCAGCCCAATATTTTTACAATTATAAGAGTCAGTTTTGCCAACCTTCTCACGTTGCTCCTTAACGCGAAGTCTCAATTTCCTTTGAATCCTAATGGTGATCGATATTATACTGCCCTCTCATATCCTTAAAAGCTTAACGAACAACCTCTAGCCGTGGTTCAAAGCTTAACGCACTGAACCACGGCTAGAGGTTGAGAGAAACAGATTTATTAAACCGTTCATCAATCTATATGAGGAATGAGATCAGCGAATGTGATATCACAGAATGGTTAAGAACACGGCGAATGCCCTTCCATTGAGTGTTAATTTAACAGCGCAGCAGTATGTTTAAGGCCTCTCAACACATAGATAGACAGAGTTTTTATTGCAAATCAGAGTCAAACTCTTTTATAACTTCTACTGGGCCTGCTCTTCTAGACCTTTTCATTTCTAGCAAAGGAGTGATGTAGCGACCAATTGCTCCGCTATTGTCCCTACTATGATCTTGCCCGACTACAATTACTATTCTGCGCTCTTGCTATATTACAAATTACTATCGCCTCATGACTGTGATAACTATATCTTATTTAGGTCTTGCAGTCACGTGAAACTCAAAATAATTCGTAAGCCAGTTCGATTTAGGCGCATTATGCTCATCAATGCATCATGCTATGTATGCTCATCAAGTCCATGGGCGTAAAACAACGGTTGCACTAGACTTCCCAGAACATTTCGAGACAGGCTTGGCACGGCATTTCTTGCACCCCACGTTATCGTTTATTCAAGCAGCGCTCAATTAAAAATAACACTATATTTTTTATCATAATTAGAAATGTACTATGTATCAACATATAAATATCAAAAGGGATCAGAAGCTATTCAATTCGTGTTTAGGGTCAAAACGTCCATCACGACAGATTTGAGCATATTTTCACTACAGATGGAAGAGTTTCATATGTATGACGAAGGAACATGGCCTAACTTAGGAAGAAGTTTGTAATAAATATTATTTGTATAGGAAGAGTAAGTTTATGATTGAAAAATTCATCGGTATGTGCCTTATAATTTATGTTCATTTTATTATTTCTAGATAGGTTGGCCATTCAAATCTAATTTTACTTTTGTCTTCCTTCAGAGGCAATTCTGCATTTTGTTTAGTTCCCTTACGGATCAGCAATTCTGCGTTATTTTTTAGGAGACAATTTTTTATTTTAGATAGATAATTTATATTTTTTGATTTCCTTTCCGATAAACAATCTGCGTTGCTTTAATTTAATTTAGGATAATCATTCTGTGTGTTCTTCATTTCAATTCAGTCAGAAAACTTTTTTTTTTTTAATTGAGCAACATTTCTACCAGAGCCTCAACGCGAGTCATCGTAGACTCCCCCGTAGGGCACGAACTTCTTTGATTCTGGAAAGTTCGCAAAAGTAGTGTACCGAACACCCTATTTTACGTTTGACCTTTAACCCTGAACTTTCTTTCTAGCTTTCTCTTATGACCTCTCCCCTCTAACCCTTAACCTCTGAGCTTTAACTTCTAACCGTGACCTTTCAGCCTTCACCCTTCAAGACTTGAGTTTTTTCAGCAGCATCGCGTAACTGACTTGACTTTGATTTGATTTGGGCCTCATTTCCACCAGAGCCTCAACGTGAGTCATAATAGGCTCCCCCGTAGGGCGCGACAGTCGTTGATTCAGGTAAGTTCGCACGGCCTCGCGTGCGAAAATATTGGTCTTTGTCAAGATGAAGTCAGTACATATTTCAATTGTGGCATATTTGCGTACTAGCGCGTACGAGAGAGTAAAGAGTTAATGCGTATATTCGTAAAATGTGTTGTTATTTCTGTGCGTAATGGGGTGGAGAGACCACCTCATTTGCACAGGTGTTTGGGGTTTAGACAGCTTCGTATTGTTTGGTGTGTTTTCCGAAAGCGATAAGCTTTTTACGGTAGGTTGGGTCTGTGAATAGGCTTTGTAGGTTGCACGGGGATCTAGGTCCACTCGTTGGGCTGCCACGAGTGCGTTGCAATCCATCAGTAAGTGTTTCACGCTGATAGCCACTTGGTGGCAACAGGGGCAAGGTGGCGCGTTTGGTCCTATGTCGACATCCATCAGGTGGTTGTAAGTTATCCACGTGTGTCCCGTGCACGAGCGGTCGATGAACACTTGGTCTTTTCTGTTGGTGAACTTTGTTTCCCATTCTCTGACTGAGGGTTTGACTGCAAAGCGTTTTTTGTCCACTCTGTTGCCAAATTTCATCCCATCGGGATGTTATATGGAAGTTGATGATAGGGAACCCGTCCCGGTAATGTATATCAACAAATTGTTCTTGGTGAGTAGATGCCAGTTTAGCAAGCGAGTCCGCAAGTTCATTTCCTCTTATTCCCGCGTGCCGGGGATCCAGCAGGATTCCACCTGACCCGTCTCGGTCATCACAAAGAAATCGTGCTGCATTTTACGTAGAAACTGGATGTTCATAGGGCATTGTTTTGAGCTGGGTAAGGACACTCAGTCGAAACAATTGAACATTATAAACTAAACTGATATAGTTCCCTTACAACTATTTTTTTTTGGTTGACACAATTAAGCATTATATAGTTATACCAGAATCAACCCTGGAACAATCGACATCATGAAACTAGTGCTACCTTATATAAGCTCAATTACTACCGCAGAATCTCTTTTACTTAACAAAGCAGAACATTTTCAGATGAAAACCTCAATCTGTTCAAAAAGATCTTAACAGTTATTCCTATAATGACAGAAACGAAAGCAAAAAATGTTAAAGCTTAAACTAGTGCAGAGAACGCTTGAGCATGAATCTTTCAGTTTTATTGCAAGAGTCGTCCCATCGTAATGTTATACGTGAGTTGATGACTGGGAACCAGTCTCGGTAGTGTATAGAGATAAGTTGTTCCTGCTGGGTAAACACCCGTTCAGCGAGGGAATCTGCGCGTTCGTTTCCTCTTATTCCAGCGTGCCCAGATATCCAGCAAAACTCGACCGCCTGGCCCACCTCGGACATCGTGAATAGGTCGTGTTGCGTTTTTCTAAGGGCAGGGTGATCAAAGTGCAGAGTTTTCAGCTGGGTGAGAACACTCAGACTATCTGAAAATATAACGTTTTTGGGGTGGCGGTCGCTTTTTGTAAAGGAAACGGCCAGTTCGAGTGCGTCTAGCTTTGCAGAGAATATAGAGGCCTCTTGGGGTAGGGTGGCCGAACGCGAGGTCCCTTCGCCTATGACGGCAGCTCCCACTCCGTCCGATGTTTTCGTGACGTCAGTGTATATATGGCGGTGCTCAGAGAACTGTTCATCGATGTGTCGTGAGAAATTTCGACGGTACGTGTTGGTTGGGGTTGTTGCTTTGGGGTACGTCTGCAGATCTAGGTTGACCAGTGGTGGGCTGATCATCCACGTTGGTGTGTTGATTTGAAGAATTTGATAGGAGAATGAAGGCTTGATCGCTTAACGTCTGATGTTCAGCGAGGTCAGTAAGTTATCCGCGCGTAGAGAAAAGGATGTGCATATGTTCTTCTTAGCCGCAAAGAGGCGTTTATCAAGAATGTTGATGACGTCACTGAGTGCTGGGTTATTGATGTAGCTCCTTGTCTCAAAATAGCATTGTAGTGAGAGTTGGTCTCTCCGGAGTGGAAGAGGAAGCTCGTTAGCGAGCACGTTCAGGAATTCGATGGGTGTGGAACGGAACGCACTGGTTGTGATACGCAGGGCGTTATTTACAATGAAGGAGAGAGGTTCTAGGGTGGTTTTGGCAGCTGAACCGTAAACAATTGCTCCATAGTCAATGCGCGAGCGTATTAATGTTCTGAATAACGTCATGCCGAGGTCCATATTGGCTCCGAATTTAAACGATGTTACAGAGAGGATAAGTCCGGTTGCTTTTTTGCAGCGAGTCTCCAGAGCTGCAGTATGAGGTCGCCATGTGAGTTCAGGGTGCCATACAAGACCGATGAATTTTATTGATTCCTTGTATACTAGCGGAGTGTTGTTTAGCATTAGAGCTGGTTTTAGGTGTAAGCCGGGCACGAGAGAAAAGTGCATGTTTTTTGTTTTGGAGGGCAAGAATCGGAATCCGTTTAAGGAGGCCCAGTTCCCGACCAGATTTAGACATTTCTGGAGTTCCTGTTGAATTGTTAAGAAGCTAGGGTGCCAGTAGTTTATTTGTAAGTCGTCCACGTATAGTGATGGAAGTAATCTTCCGTCGTGCGGGAGAATGTCTGCTATCTGGTCGATTTTGAGTGTAAAAAGAGTGACACTGATGACGCTTCCTTGGGAGATGCCCATTTCTTGCGGATAGGATGGTGACAAGGTGTCGCCGACCATAACCCTGAAGGTGTGATTTTGCAGGAATTGGTGGATATAATGTGGTAAGTGGCCTCTCAGCCCTTTGCGGTGGAGATCCTTCATGATGCCATATTTCCAGGTGGTATCGTATGCTTTTTCCACATCGAAAAAAATGGAAACCATGTGTTCTCCTCGGACAAATGCCTGTCTAATGTTAGATTTCACTCTTACAAGGTGGTCCGTCGTAGAGTGGCGCTTGCAGCTGCCACACTGGATGCAGTTCAGGCCTGCATGCATATGAAGGTAGTCGACGAGGCGCGTATTTATCATTCTTTCCATGCTCTTCCTGAGAACGCTGGTAAGAGCGATGGTGCGGTAGTTATGTGGGTCGCCGTGGAATTTCCCGGGGTTGGGTATTGGGATAGTTTTAGATTCCCTCCATTGATCGGGAAAATAATGAGTTTGAGTACAGAGTGTTGAGCACTTTTAGTAAGTGTTCATGAGCGCCATCTGGGAGATTTTTGATCATGTTGATGTGTACGCGGTCTGGCCCAGCTGAAGTTTCACGTGTATGGTCTAGAGCGCTCTGTAGTTCGTGGAGGGAGAAAGGTTTGTTTTTGGCCTCTTAGTTTCTAGAAGTAAAGTCAAGATGTTCGCTTTTTCGCAATTTCCTCTCCCGTTCGAAAGCAGCCGTGTTGTTTGTCGATTGCGATATCTGGTTAAACGTCTGAGCTGGTTTATTTGCGATTTCCGCGTGGGAAAAATAAGTTCTGCCTCCGTCAGAAAGGATGTTAATAGGTCGCTCGTGTTTGCCCTAAATACTTTGAATTTTTTCCCACACCTGGTAGAGGGGGCAAATTCGATTAATAGTATTGATCAATTTAGTCCAGCTTTCACGTTTCTTCTTCACTAGAAATTTTCGATAAACAGCAGATGCCATTTTTCACGCTACTCGGTTCCTGAGGGACCGTGCGCGTCGGTAGACGTGGTATAGCTTTTCACGCTCATCTCTTGCTTTTTGCACCTCATGGCACCACCATGGTTTCGGAAAGAAGGTTGAAGGGGCATATTGGGGAATGCTTGCCTAGGCTGCGGCTTGAAACCTTTCGTATAGTTGGTCGACAATTTCGTGTTCCGTATTGTATTGGAATACTCGGCACACGCGATGTGTTGCGAGTATTCCACCCAGCTGGCTTCCCGGTAGCTGAATCGAAGTTCTCGCTGTCGTGTGTTGAAGGCAAAACTCCCCAAACGAGTTGGGTTGCCAGAGCGGGGGAGCATATGGATAGGTCGATGGCAGTTTCACTTTCGGGGGTGATTCGGGTGGGTTGTCCGTCGTTGAGAAGGACCAGGTTGTGAGTGTTTTTGGTGTTAGCCATTATCACTCCCCTGGGGTCTGTTCTCATGCATCCCCACGTTTCATGGTAGCTGTTTTTT
>SDVV010017022.1:0-14090 GCA_016164225.1 Gammarus roeselii | reverse complement strand
ATATAATTTCGTTGCTGAGCATAAGTACACAACCTTTCCGCTGGGTGTCACGATCCGAGATATAGCAAAGTACGTAGCACTATTTCCCAATGACGCGTAGTATTGCGATGACTTGCATTTGTTCTAAATCAATCTATACAAATTTCTAGTTCTATTTAACAACCAAATACATTGCGTAGGGCAGTATTTTAGGGTATGTGTAGGTCACTGAGTGTTAGAGAGCCATCGCCACACATGCCTTCATGATTGGGCGGGACATGTCACAAGTGACGATGTGAGAGGGGATTCCCAGTAGTTACGGGACAATAAATTACCGTCTTGTATCATTTCGTCACAAGTGGGTAATGAGATGAAATAGCATTTCATGAATTAGTTTATTGATATTAGTTTAGATGTATAGTCTGTTGATGGAAATGTTATCGGTTCAAACGGTGTAAAATTACCTATATATACCTTAACCAAATATCATTGGGCACATAAACAGAACAATACAGCAAACCTATTAAGAAAATAGTGTCAAAAACAACGTAATCAAGGATACATCCGTTTTTTCATGTTGATTTCTACACCTTATTTACACTGTATTTGTATCCAGCTGCATTATTATGTGGGCAACAAAGTGTTGGACTGCTTCAAGCCCTGGCTGTTGCCAGGCAACTATCAACAGGTCGCGCTAGAACCATCAACGATTCAACCGCAAAGGCAATATTAGCATTTTCCAATGTCAGATCGAGTTGGGGGAAAACAACTGGGTAGCGGGTGAAACTAAGGATCAGTTTCTTTTCGGCATACGATTGAACAAAATCTAAAGCATACAGGCAGAGTTAATTTAGGAGCCCTCTCTAAACGCAAATAGCGCCATAAAATTCACCCGTATTGAAATTGATAGTAGCGAGAAGTTTCGTTCGTCTCTGTGGTTTGAATTGCGCCTCATCTCACTTTACTCTTTCGTTTCATACGTTGATGTATTGATAGAATGAACTTAGTCAGACCTGTTTCCATATCATCAGCGTTGCTGTTAGAATAGAGAGGAGAAAATTATATCCAGCATTGTTGTGTCTAGTTGCGCGTCCAGTCTATTTTCAGAATGGGCGTAATGGTTTTAGTGTAACTATTACTACGGGATGTCACACGACACATATGCTATTGGAACTTCATGCTAACTTCGATAACGATCATTAATTAAATTGTGAGAAATATTTCATTAAACATGTTACCAGAAACTGTATAGGGCATTTCGGTCAGCAATAACTTGAACTGAGATGATTGGCACACATTTTGTCAGTAATGTAAAGGCTCCGTCATGCAATTGGTCTTGGGATAATTGATTGTAGATCTTGTCTTGTTTGTTGCCATTTTTTTACGCGGCTTCTGTGTTAGATTTGAATAAAAGATCAATCAGGGCCGTAAATAAAGTTTCGTCTCGAGATGAAATAGCCAGAGTGAGATATGTATCTGGTAGGTGAGATTATAGGTCACTTGAATTTTAAGCGAAGAGGGGCAATATGTTAGAATGAGACTTGCCAGGAACGTTCATCCCTTACAAAAGTCACAGTATCCTATTTACCCGTGTTGACGTGACTTTAGGACTTACGTCACTGTTCCTTTCACTTACAGCGGGGATAAATTACTCCATTCAATCACTCGACAGGACATCCAGTTTGCGCAATGTTTTGTCCCAGGTAATATGTATATCATCAATGCCTCATCGCCCTTGTTATATCAAATAAAATGGAATTCATATATGAATCATCTACGTTAGGAAGCCAACGGATTTGATCATTTTCGTGGATTTTTTCAAACATCAATGAACGCGGAGAAAAATATCGTACATAAATATTTTAATTTTCTTCCTAAAACTAATGAACAAGCCCTTTGTGTAGCATTTTTGAAGGGTAGGCATTGTAGAGTGATGGATATTTCTTAAATTCTCCTAGTCCTGCGATTTTCCCAGGAAATTCCCCACAAAATGCAGGGAGGCTGCAATAGCTTTACCGATGAGCAGTTTTCCCCCCGTGAAGTAAGATCATAACTGTTAAGGGACCCCGGTACGTCATAACGTAATGAGCTCTTATACGTCCTAATGTCATGAGCCTAATACGTCATAATGTCATGAACCCTATATACGTAATAATGATATGAGCCCTAATACGTCATAATGTCATGATCCCCAATATGTCATATTGTTAGGAGTCCTAACACGTCAAAATGACATGAGCCGTAATACGTCATACTGATATGAGCCCTAATACGTCGAAATGTCATAAGCTCTAATATGTCCTAATATCATGAGCTCTAATATGTCACGATGTCATGAGCTCTAATATGTCATAATGTCATTAGCTCTAATATGTCCTAATGTAATGAGCTTTAATATGTCATAATGCCATGCGCTCTAATATGTCATAATGTCATGAGCTCTAATATGTCATGATGTCATGAGCTCTAATATGTCCTAATGTCATGAGCTCTAATATGTCATAATGTCATACGCTCTAATATGTCCTAATGTCATGAGCTCTAATATGTCCTAATGTCATGAGCTCAAATATGTCATTATGTCATGCGCTCTAATATGTCATAATGTCATGAGCTCTAATAGGTCCCAATTTCATGAGCTCTAATATGTCATAATGTCATGAGCTCTAATATGTCCTAATGTCATGAGCTCAAATATGTCATAATGTCATGCGCTCTAATATGTCCTAATGTCATCAGCTATAATATGTCATAATGTCATGAGCCTAACACTTCATAATGTCATGAGCTCTAATATGGCATAATGTCATAAGCTCTAATATATCATAATGTCATGAGCTCTAATATGTCATAATGTCATGAGCTCAATTATGTCATAATGTAATGAGCCCCTAAAATGTCATAATATCATGAGCTCTAATACGTCATAATGTCATGAGCTCTAATATGTCATAATGTCATGAGCCTAATACTTCATAATGTCATGAGCTCTAATATGTCATAATGTCATGAGCTGTAATATGTCATAATTTCATGAGCTCTAATATGTCATAATGTCATGAGCTTTAATATTTCATAATGTCATGAGCTCTAATATATCATAATGTCATGAGCTCTAATATGTCATAATGTCATGAGCTCTAATATGTCATTACGGGCCCCGGGACGAGTGGACGGGCGACAGAGTAGGGAAATTAGCTGCTGCCAACTTTAAACAAGGCTAACGAAAAAAAACAGTTCGAAGTAGAATAGCAGTTCTAGTCTATTATTTTGCCCTGGAAACAGGGAGAGGTTATTAAAACTTTTACTTTATACGGATTGACCTCAAATTGCCTTGAAACTTGGTTGCATACTTTTACAGAGCACTCACATGCTCGGATAAACAATTCATAAAAATTCTCGCTTAGCTTCAGAAGAATCTATATTTTTTACGACACTGCATCATTAGTGTCCGTCTTTAAATCTAAAAACTCTAAAATTTGCCATTAAATAAATACGTTCCAATAAACGCTTTCAGTAGGCAATTGCATTACTTGTGAATAAACGTTCAACAATTACAGTATATAAAACAATTGCATTGCGAAATAATCAAACAAAAAACTATCGAAAAGTTATGGGTCATTCGAAAACTAATATAAAAAGTATATTTCAATCTCATGAAAACCATGTAAAGTTACATCCCTACTTTTACTCGCATAATAAAGAATAAACACGTGAACACTAAGATCTCGAAGTTTATAAAGATAATTTGAATGTCCTCAAAAAAAAACTCTGAAATGTCTCATTGACAAGTATTCAACCTAATTGGGAGAGGGCAACGTTGAGGTCCATTCTAAATGCCGCAACTTGATCCCGGTCCGACATTTTTAAATAATATTGCTTTGGTTATTACAGCACAGCGTTAACAGCAATTTTATAATAAATTTATCTACTGACCAGTAACGTTGTATTAAGTAAAACTAGAAACCTTTAACATCAGACACCGATGCTAACATAATCTCAATCAATATTTCCAATATCCTAATAGATGCACTTTTTTGAGCTTGAACTGAGCTGATCTATTCCATGCAGTATGCGACTTGAATAAATTAGTAAAATTACACTAGAAAAGTTATGTAATTCTGGCTAGTTTATTTCGATCCCTATGCTGGTGATACATTTTTTTTATTGAGGGTTGGGAATCAGACGACAATGTTAATTTTCACCCGCATGAGCGTCTTCTCTACTTGTGAGGGTTTGGGATGGAATCTAAATTTGACTGACTGTCGGATCTAAGAATTAAAATTCCGTTTTTTATTTCGAATAGTGCGATATTCAGTTTCGAAAATGTGAGACCACTCATGGTAATTTTAGCGGCTTCCATGTAGGGCGCTTCTTCAATTTCTGCATTAACTTACAAGGGAAAGAAATATTACATCATGACCAGTCAATTCCGATCCCCGCACAAGTCATAAACATATTCTTTCTGATGAGGTGAGGGGGTTGATGTCAGCTGACCTTCATCACCTTCAAGAAGGCCAGCATTCAGTCACCCTTGATATGAAACCACTCACGTTAAATTTTGCAGATAAATATTTCAATTGCAATATCTAACAGTTTTGTATTGTAAACAATATCCTTTGCTTCCAGTTCATTTATGGGCGCTGGCCAGCAAAACATAATCTCAGATTTTTTTTTTTACGGAAAAGCTTCAATATATGGTCTTCGCTGTGCTCTGTTGCTTCATACCCAGAAATGACGCAGAAATATAGAACTGGCATTTGTTTGTTCTCTTATTTTTGTTCTTTGATTTTAAGCACGAATGGACGAACTATCCACCGACAGCGCGAGGCAAGAGAGACGATCTTGCTTCCGAAGCCAATAGGTGCCGTAAAGCATAGTATAGGTGAGAGAACCATCGACCGGGGAACATCAAGCAGCAGCCATGTCAATGTTCGGGAATCGTGAGGCGACTTCAAATATCTTGAACAAAGATGAGGATCTTGGACGTTTATATTTGAGGCTAAAAGTGAATCCTGTTCGAAAAACGTGAAATTCCGTTTGTTTTTTACGTAAAAGATAGCAAGTCAGAAACGCGCTGAACAGTCTATTCAATCCTAGTCGACATATTGAGAAGTTGTTTGTTTTCTGGGGATGTGTCAGGGTAGTAATTTATTCTGTAAATGGAAAATCTGCCACAATGTACGGTCGAGCGGTTGGAGAACTGATGTCGAATGCGCTACGACGTTTTTTTTTTACTGATTTCGGGCTCTGATTTTTCGTAAGGATGCTCAGAAAATAACCAGAATGAAATAACGCCGTAAAAAAATTGAACTTCGCTGGAAGAAAATGTCCAATTCTACTGGAATTTCAGCATTCCCAGTTCATAGTTGCAGACAACATAACTGATATATAATTCATTGTGGGACAATCCATTCATACAACGGAGTCATATCTGATGCGAATTTACCTAATCAGCAAGGCGAGTTCTGAAAACAGTGTATCATTCTGATATGATTTACCGAAAAGCAATTACTTCCATTGCACGTAAATGAAAACTAGCAAAGGCCTTAAAGACTTCGTATGGAAGCTTTGCCAGGGATTTTAAATAATGTCTTTCACAGAACCCGAATATCTGTCGTATCATAAACTCAAGGAACACAATCTGAATACGATAACATATCTTAGAAGAAACATTTATAAACTTTCGTTTGTGTGATGGTATTATTTATCGCGTCTATTCACATTGCGTTACGGATGAAAGACAGACATACCAGCCTTAATGGGTAGAATATAAAGTCTAACGTAAATTAGGCTTTTCTGTCATATTTTTTTGGAGATACAACTCAAAACTTCTGATAAAAATCCTTTCTCACCACGAACTTGATCACCAAAAATATTGACTGCGTCTTCGTATATATGAAACTGATTTATTTCCAATGCGTTTGGTTACGCAGGATTTGACACATCCTCGATTGCAACCATATTTATTGACAAAAAAAATGTAATACACTTTTCTTTGAGCTGAGCCAAATAGCGTTGTTAAGTCCCATTCGCTCACATAACTTTCGTTGTGGAAATGAAAATACTGAGCCTCGCCAGACCTTCGACACAATTCGACACTGATGTGTTGGATCACTCAGTAATTGAACGTTCATCATGCGACTAATAACCTCAGAAATGAACTCGGACGAGCCTAATATGTTGTGTAATCTAATCAAATGGTAATTAATTCAACACATTTACGAAAGCAATCATGTTCAGAACACCGAAGTTAAAATTTACGTACCGTATCCCAGTGAAGGAAGGACAATCGAAGAAATTACCGGCATTTGCACCATTTAAAAATATTTGTTATTGTTGGAACAGTGAAATTGTAACGTATGCTTATAGGATCTCGACTTGGGAGCAAAATGATGACGCAACCCACACGAGTCAATAAGTCAATGAAGGCCATTGCTAATCATAGAGTTGGAAAATACTCTACGGTAATACCAACCAATATTTCACTATGTCGGGGAGGGCTTCCACCTTCTCGCACGGGAATGTTATCGCATTTATATTATCATAAATAATATGAAACATACATTTTCAACGTCTTATCAGGCACAAAGTATGGCTCTATGATTTATGTACGCCCCTTCTTAGCAGCTAGTTCACATATATATTCCACCTAAATCGGTATTTTGAGGAATCCTGGACTACTTAACATACGTAAGTCAGTACATACTGAACTGCGAAAGAAATATAGTCTAACCCTTTATTTTGCTTGCGTTAGAAATAACTCTATGAACATTATCACTTGGAAATATTCTACGATGGATTTGATGTGTCTAGAATATCAATCCCTGCTAGTACACATATTGTAATGTGTACTTCCACTTTTCCCTGCTAGTACTCACATAGTGATGTGTACTCATAGAGTCAACACACACCTCAGGACAGGAGCCTGCATGTCTGATTACTGGACAATATTTAAAACCACAACTGGTCTAATACATGGACACGTTACACCGCTGAAAAAATATGGATTTTAAACAGTTTGAGGATGTTGCATTAGCTTTTTACCGCAACTGTCAAGAGTTACTTGGAAATTGTTAATGAACCTAAAATAACGACATTCATGGACATATAATTAAGTGCATTGATGCACTCACGTTTTGAACAGGATTCAAAGTGGCCAAATAAGGAATATTGAAATGACCTTCGAATTAACCTGTGCTAATTTCTGACAGCCCGTCAACGCCAGAAGACGAGAACCTAATTTAACGATTTCAACGTCATGTGATTGTAGACAGCCTACACAAAGGTTTATGTAGACAGCCTATACGATGGTTTATGTAGACAGCCGACTCAACCGGCCATCTCGTTGCCGTGTTGAGTGTTACATTGTCAAGTTCTTTTTTAGCGCAATTAGCCCCTACTGGCTTCTCATGTGGATGTTTTTTTAATTATGTCAAATATATGCAAGGCCGTGGCCGCAACACTAGACCCTGAGCACAACGATCTCAAATCTGTTTGACTGCTAGCAAAACAGCCCACCATGCAGATATTTAAATTTAAATGAATAATTTGGTAAATGGTATGCTCAGCTGGATAACGTGGATGCTCTCCCTACGTAAGTCATTTAAAAAAAAACGATGTGATAATGCTGATCTGATATCTCAAACATCTTTGGAAATTAAACGTGGTTGGCAATCAGTATAACAAAATGTATCTTCTGCACAACAGATGTTCAAAAGCAGTCATGTAAATCTTAACCCTACTCAATCTACTTTATTTCACAGTAGAGTAAATTTACGATAGTCCCTGTCAGTGAACTGAGAGTGGCATACAATGATGATTCAAGTGGTTGATTGATGTCCTTGACTAACGAGTGCAAGCTTTCTATTTGCAGCGTACGATGTTGACAGTCATGAGGTACTAGCGAGAAAAGTGCCTATATCCTCAAGGGGTGAATTATACACTCTATATAATAACCCCTCCCAGGTGGCCATGTGAAGGCGTGAGGTGTACAAACTATCTATAGTAAGAGAGAGAAAGATGGGACAGAAATAGGCTGGAGCAGGAAGATCCCGGTATTAAATACATTATTTTGGGACACCTGTCTGCTTTTTAAAGTTGGGGGCCAAATGTAAGTTTGTGGATGTCAGACTGGGAAACTTTCCTGAATGTTTTGGCCAAAAGGCGACAATATTCTCTAAGTCATTAGGTTTTGTATGTACATACACATGCATGTGGGAAAAGGACTTGGAATGAATCTAGGCACCCTTGTCAAAGACTCAACTTATAAATTTATACACGTATTTCATATCCAATTTGCTGCTTCGTATGTTCTTATGGTTAGTAATTTGATTGTACTGGTAGGATGCTTTGGTAAACTTTTTTCTCTGTTCTCATTAATGTACCATCAATTGTTTCAATACCGGCGATTATTATTAACATTATTATTATCATCATCATTATTATTATTATCATCATTATTGTTATCATTATTATTATCATTATTATTACTATTATTACTAATATTGAAAATGGACTTTCTAGAGTTATGTCAAACAATGATAAATACAATGGTCACACTGAAAATGCAACAACATATGAATTGTACACCGTCATGACTGTTCTGAAATTTAAATTTTGAAACCATGATGAAATTCAAGCAACCGTGCGACAATTGCACACGTTCTGCTTCACGAAACTTCAATCTCGAAAAAATGAACTTTAACTCCTTGAAATTGTCAATGAAAACGTTCAAACTGAATTCATTTGTCATGATATCCTTTACGTAAACAGGAAACTCAGCTCCAGCAAGATTCATTCCAGCACGCAAACAATTGTCACTCCTCTTAATATTTACACCGCCAAGATTAAGTGTTTGAGTACTGGAAGCTGGTCAGATCTGTTTACGGGTGAGGGCCACTCGGCCTGCAAATGAGGCTGCCTGTATCCATTATACAGAGCTTGCGGACGCGGCTCGAGGGAAAACCAGCAAACAGACGCTGCCGGGGACCCGACGTGCACACAGGCAGGAGAAGAACGCTCATTCTCACCTGGTGTGTTCTCATAAAAACAGTAACTGTACGTCTCCTCTACGGTAGACATTACCTTTTTCCCCACGGGAAAGTTGCGTAATTGTAATTGTTATTGAGTGGATAAAAAATTGATTGCACTCCTGCTTTATTTTTTCTACGTGGAAAGGTGTTCTCTGAAAGGAAACACGGACCTCATTTTGTGTATTTTTTACACTCAATCCGTATTGTGACTAATGGATATTCACTTATCACTTGCGCTGCTTTGGATATTATATCTGATTGCATGTCCAAATACTTTGAGAGAAAATCATTCACTGATCTGTTGGTGAACAATAGTTTGTATCATTATCTCAGCTATATACGGATATTTCTGTTATTGGTCGGATGGTTATTGGTAAATGATCAGAAATTTGGTCACATTCATTTTTTTTTATCGTGGAAGAAAGGTTCCACGATGCCTATTCTTGTTTTATATCTACGATAAAATAAATGAATTCATTATGTGAAAATAATCCTATGCATTTTCTTATATTGAACAACATATATCACTTCTGAAATGTTTTCTTCAAAGAATTCTGTCTCATCAAACATGCTGTTTGACGAGGTTATAAAGAAGACCAATGAACATATATATTTCCCCAAATGAACAGTACGTGCAGAAATTCAACAAAAAGTACTTCTTCTGACATACAGCAAATAACTAACTTCGTTTGATAACATAGTTCAGAGATTGTGATATGAGAGACAATGGAGGATTTTAATTGGAAATAAAATGCTAGTTTGATACCAGCTCACTTGCATGTTCAATAAATTGTGCAGTAGAACCGATCGGCCTGGACAAAATATTTCATTGCAATCTCTAAGCCAACCTGTTACCGATCTATTCAAGTTTAACTCGTCTATAATACCAATCTATCCCGGTTTAGCTCATCGATAACATCATTTTTGTTTTCGCAGTTGAGAGAAATTACATTGAGAATCGTGTATCTTTCTTTATACTGCAAATGTAACAGACCCTGTAGTTTATCATGCACTCTAATGGCCCAGTTTATTGCGTAATGGAACAGGATGATCCCATATTTGCATGGAGACGCAAACCGTGATGATTCCCGAGTCTTTGCCAAGCTTCTTATTGGAAAAGCGTTTGCTCGTTTTTACGAAGGTATCGTACCGTAGATCCCTTTAATCCCCATCTCATTGCCCCCCTCCATATTGTAGGAACGTTAACTCGTTTCTACGAGCTGTGTACCGCAGAATCCTATAATCCCATCTCATTGCGTAACTTCATATTGCAGAAGCGTTTACTCGTTTCTACGAGCTGTGTACCGTAGATCTCTTTAATCCCCATCTCATAGCCCCCCTTCATATTGCGAGCGCTTACGCGTTTATATGAGCTGTGTACCGCAAATCCCTATAATACCCATCTCATTGTTCCCCTTCATATTGCAGGAGCGTTTACTCGTTTCTACAAGAGCTAATTGGCCGCGGATCACGATAGTCTTCGTGGCATCGCCACTTTTCTCATTGCATGAGGGTTTGTTTCTAGATCTCATTAAAAATCATATTGCGTTGTCCGATAAGATTGCACAACGCAAGATGAGCCAAGTCAAGTGTTTGAATTCTCATAGAAGGGACAGAATTTTCGCCCAAAATATGTTCGCTGCGGCAAACCGATCTAGGAGCACAATTGTCCCTATATTACATCTAAGTTATGTAGGAGGCGGTTATTCCATCATTTCGCTAGGGAGCCGCCAAAGACACAAGTACTGTAGAAGTGCCCATTAAAGCCTTGAGGCTCGAACGAATATGAGTTGGAATTGGTTAGCTGATTGGAGGACAAGTTAATAGCGATGCAAAAAAATTCAGGACTGGAGGTGCCTAGTACTCATTTAAATATAAAAACTAATAAAAAAACTAATATAAAAATATAAAAACTAACTAACTAATGCAGGAAAATTATTTCCGCATTTATCCTGGTCGAATGAACAGCATCAGTTTTCGATTTTATTATAGTTCGAATAGCTTGTGACTGTGTTATGAATCTGAGACTCGGATGCATGAATGGGTGGGGGTTGTGTTCTGAGTCTGACTCGGATGCACGAATTTTTTGTGGTGTTATTATGAGCTTGAGACTGTGATGCTCAAATGTCCTGTGGTTGAGTTATGAGCCTGACACTCTGATGTACGCTTGTGTGGAGGAAATAATCACTCCTTATTAGTGAGAGCAAAAGTAAAGTAATGAGACATTCTACGAAAGACGATGACAACGAGATCAGCGTCTGCCCAAATTGAGTTTTGGGAGGTTGAATGTTTCAGGTGCCAGGGCTCTATTGGGGAGATGACTGGACTAGTGGAAACTGAACGAAGGATGTAAAGTGTTAGGTACACTGATGAGTGTGGAGAGCTGCAGGGCATTGGGTATGGAAGTCATGTGATGGTAGTATGAGGTGTAGTTGTGCCAACTGTGCTCTACGGGGCTGAGACGTTGGAGGGCAAGAGCTGAAGAGGAAATTGGTTTGCATTTTTCGACAGGAAAGTTTGAGAGGCATGACCGAAGAAGCGCTGAGGGATAGTATCAATAGTTACGATGCTAGAAATAAAACGAGGATGTTGAGAAAAATGGAGACAGAGTTGATTTTCATATGCTGAGGCGGTTTGGACCCTCTGTGATGATGGATGATGGAAGATTGATGGAAGAGTGTTGAAAGTAGAGGTGAGTGGGTGTAGGCCTAGAGGAAGAGCGACGTTTGAGAGATGAACAAAGTAAATCAGGTTAAATGGAGGAGATACATTGGTGTGGAGGTAGCGAGCGATAGCGCATGGGAGAGGGGTAAGTGGAGAAAGACTGTGAATGGTAGGGCTTTGACGCCGCTCTGATTTGCTTTTTCACCCTTGGCATCTCGCTTAGGAAGTGGATGAACTTGGTTGCAGTGGGGCCCGTTATTTATGACGCAGCATGGATAAACCAATTAATGCTGCCGGACCCTGCTGCCGATACTGATTTTGAACCTCTTACCTGACCATAAGTAAGTGTTGCGAGGTATTTACCAGCACCCTTCTTCGTTAAAGAGCAAGATTGGGATATAAGTGAGTACATGGGAGTGTGAGGTACGTCTTGATACCAACGACCTCCCTCCCTCTTGAGGGATTTGCCTTACGTCTGTATTCGTGATGGTTGGGGTGTCAATCATACGCCTGACAATTGCAGGCTGGTAAAATTCCGAGAAATACCACTAGTAACGTGAAATGCATGAACATAAAATAAAAAAAAATGAAACGATTTTTTTTTCTAAATTATACAGTATTTAATATTTTTAAAGGCACTAAACAAATTATCATCACATTATGTGAAACAAGATGTATTTTTTTTTAAACACTCGCTCGATGTTGTGCATAAGAATTAGGAGATCCATTCAAGTCAGACGGCTCGAATTATAATTTCTCCGGAGACTCAATGTTTTTGGTTCAGGGCCTCCATAAAAAATACTCCACTGTTGGAATAATCAGTGTAGTCATTCAGCCAAAATTAGGAAACGTGCTGACACACCGTTTTAAGATATCGCCTCTAAACGTTTATTAAACAATTTATGATACGCCAAACCCTCACCTCCATGAGGTGAATAATTATTCGTGAAAGCTGATTGTGCTAACGTTCTGCGAGTCACTATCATTATGTTGCCTTTATCTGCATTGTATCCTACATACTTGTTAACAGTAGAGTCGTCAGTAACTGGTAATAATGAATGCAAGCTTTGACATGAAGTTACCGGAGTGTGCTGGGGTGCGGTCGCTAACAGAGGTGCGAACAAGTAAAGTGCTATGACATCCTTGATTGAGAGTCAGAGGGACTCTACTTACACAAAACTCCTTCACCAACATTACCGCGACGACGGATGAACCTAATTTGACTCTTCCACAGATATTGACAATGAATGAGGGGTTGTTGCCATTTGTTTGATTATTCATAATTATCACGTAGCACAAATGAGTTATGAATCCATACCAGAGAATTGATACCGAGCCTTTGGTAGCCCTACAAAGACCTGATAACAAATCCATGGGATATTGCATCCGAATTATTTTTTCTCAGCTAATTTCTCATCAGCGATTCTCGATTCTAGACCATAGCAATTTGAGACATTTATTAGAAGAAAAATTCAGATTTTGATGATTCAATCTCTTCATAATTGACTCCATTTGATTGTCTAACAATGCAATGACGTGATAACCAAAAATCTGTCAGGTTCCATCATTTTTAACTAAATTTGATTTTGTTTGCCCGTTCACTGATCAGCTGATGCCATTAACCCAAAATAAACAATCGTGGTCCAACGGCGTCCACTTATGACGGTTTGAAGATGAAGGATTCAACGGGCAATTGTATCAGTATCATTTCAGGGCACGGATCTATCAACAAGTTGTTCTTTTTTAATCCGGTAAAAAATCATTCGATTGAAATAGCACTATTGGACAGAGCTACAATACATTTATAAAAGGCAAAGGCAAATAAAAGTAACCACACCGCTTCGTCCGCACGACATGTTTCGTTTCCAATCCCATATGAAATCGAAAAAAATGAAGAGAAAGGAATAAATACATTTGTTGACCGTGCTCGTTTGTGAGTGTTGCGGCTGATTTGCATTGAATCACATTTTAATGCATTACCGTTGTCTGTTTTTCTCCTGCTACTCGTATAAGCTACACGCACCAGTGAACATTTCCCTTTAAGCAGTCCTGTTTTTTATTCTTCCCAGCAAAATAATGAGCATCCCTAGAGTTGTTCCTTTGATGCAAGTTTAATAACCTCCAAAGAGAAGAGATCTCTGCGATAAATGATCTAGTATCTAATTCGTTTGATATCTGAGAACCTTTTTTCCAACAGTGTAATGAAATATGTTTCAATAAACTTGTTGCAATTGTTCAGTAGCAGCCCTACTCGCTTAAACCTTTATTCCCGATACATCAATTATTTGTAACAATTTTTTTTATTCTGAATATTTTCCTCTTCTTAATTATGATACACGAGTATTAGCGTGGATCTCGACTTTTAATCTTCAGGTGTGGTCTACCTAAGGGTTTCGACGTGTTATTATCGAA
>SDVV010017021.1:0-14091 GCA_016164225.1 Gammarus roeselii | reverse complement strand
ATATCATGTATTACAATAAACTAATCAAGTTTTCATTCAAATCTCCGCCGTCACATCAGCAAAGGCAGAGAAGTACAGAAGAACAAGGAACGAGCCGATGAAGAAGCGAATAAAACAATTGACACCAGAAAATACAGAGCCATGAACTAGAGTTCACAAGGCAATCGTTGATAGGGCAAGATGTTCACTCAATTTGAAATAGCATATCGAACAGCATCATGAACAAACTCATACAACGAAATAACTCGACAAGTATTCCGAACGAAGTATATCACAATGGAAGTCTGGTTTTGATGAATGCAGAACTCCATCACCAATATATATCTGCATAAGGACCCAATTTCTTGATGAAATACCGCCCGATGACACCAGGAGAGCCCCAGCAGCTTAGCAATTTTCAGCAAGGGCAGTACACAGCTGGGGAAATATCTTCAAAGAAGGGCCTGCAATCCGCCTATTTTCATGTACACCGCATGGATCTGATTCTCTGAAATAGAGATTTTGCAACCATTCTTATTATGCTGTCCAAACAGTTTAACATCAGATGTCACGCCGGGACTTACAAACTGCAGGTTTCGTGCTAATAAAACATCATATATGATAAAAAACTGGGATCGATGAGTGACTGTTTAAGAAAGTTTTCGTTAATTTTCTGTGCCCAAACTGAGAACCGATCATCAAGTTTCATTCACGAGACTGTGGCAGCTTCAGATATAAATTGATGAAATTAAAACAATGATGAGAACTAGATAAAATTCCTCGTATGACTAAAAGGCTACACATAAAAAGATTGTTCTCAGCGCCTTCGTGCTCTGTGGGTAACCACTTCCATAATGTGACATTACTTCGTGAAACAATAATGAAACACCCGATCGAGATTAATTGGAATGTAATTTTAATTACTTGATCGTAAATACTTAACCATGCAACTTCACGGACCCTTATTAATCATCAATTTATTGGGAAACAACCGAGAATCAATTGCTCCCTAACAATGAATGATGAATGACTAACATACTATGCGAGGCAATTTGCTATGGCAGGACACATTTGTCAGATACTGTAGATAGAGCTAATTTTACCATCAGGACAAATATTGCATATTGGGTGCATAAGTAACAGTTTAAGTTCTCAAAATTGAACATTTATACAGGCACTTCTTTTCGTGTGTCAATAAAACTGTCATTAGTGATTCTTAGTTTCTCCACCCGGAGCGGACCCTCGAACTCATCCATGAAGGCCATCTGTGTCGATTTCTCAATATTGGTGCTCCACTTATTATCGACGCCATCTCTCCCATCTCCGACCCACGATGCTCGAATTTTGTGATTTTTTCGGTTAAAGCTAAACCGGTGCATTGTAGATAATGTTAAACGTTCGTCGATAATTGTCCACGGGGACCGACGAAGCATTCACTCTCGTCGACTAGGGTCCACGTATGTCGATAATATCCCACGTCTCGAGGATAACGGTTCAGGTCGTCGGTGCTAATGTCGACGTCGCAAAGATAACGGTCCACTTTGCGTGAAGATAATGGTTCAGTCCCAAATATAAAGATCCTGTCGCGTAGAGAACTGTTCGTTGCAAAGGCTGGATAACCGTGTACATTTTCGCTGTGTAAAAGAAAGGGGATTAAATGAACGGAACAACTTTGATCGTAAGGAATATATGATTGATAGCTGCCTTGGTGATGAGCAGGCGGGAATAAACTGCCGTTGTGCGATTATCAACTAACCGTAGCGAGTGTCTGATTGAGGACGACAACATCATTGCCTGGTTTACCTGCACTTTAGGGCCTACAGTGTGAATAAATTATTTCGAAAAAAAATTGGAGGGGATTTTTTTCTTCAATACTAGACGGGTCGTTTTGTTCAGCAAAGTAGAATATAAATAAGAACGACTCTTCCCCTTTTGCCACTGCACAATAGCTTACGGACGAGCATGCAAGACAAACCATGTCAAAATGAACAGTTTTTCTGGATCTCGTTTACGGTTTTTCTCCTGGTAATCGCAATTTCATATAAGGTGTTAGAGAGTCGCCCGCTATCTACACATACGATATGACGGCTCAATGTGTAGGTTCATTACCCACGTTCTAAATGCTTCATTGATCACTGAAGAACGGATGTAGAGTTAAGAGTGGAAAAATCTGAGTTGAATTCAGCACCGGCAGGGGCACATCACCGTCTTGCAGAAGTGCTGAGGAAGAATCCAGCGCCGTCCGGGACATAACGTTGCCTAACATCACAATGCAGTGGGAGGACACAGCATTAAAGGGGTATATCGTTGCCTTGCAGAACAGTGCAATTTAAGATCACAGCATTTAATGGACATCACGTTGCCTGTTAGTACAGTAAAGAGGACGATCACAACATTTAATACAAATAACGCTGCCCTGCAGAACAGTGCAAATGAAGACACACAACATCGTCCGTGACCAATCGCCACCTCCTTACAGAACAGTGTTGAGGGAGACTCCAGCAATCAAGACCATCACTCCGCATCGCAGAACAATAGAGAGAAAGACTTCCGCATCGTCAGAGACAGAACAGGGCAGACGAAGGTTCCAAGCTGTTAGAAAATGACAACCTCAATTATGAGCTAAATACTGTTTCTGGGGCTAAGGGGCTACGGCCTTTTACTCAATTGTATCACATAATATTACTCAATTTCATAGTGCGGTATTTGTGGCATTGTTTTCATTCAATCCGCGTGCAATCTGCTTGCAATTTGTCAAATTTCGATTATTTTATTATAGTGTGAGTTATAACGTCTTATGATGAGTAGGTTATTTCGATTGATATGATTACTTTGAAGTTAAATGGGATTCACTTAGCCAGTATATGATTGTTTTTCGTAAACACGCCTAATTTCGCTGAATTACTGTTTCAATTGGTTTTTATAAACTACATTTGACATATTCGATAACATCGGCGACTCGGGAGTGTTACAATACTGCTTGATTTACAGATACCATATGTGACAGTTTTGCTTTAGTTTCAAAATTGAGATATACACGTGAACTTCCATGGCCTCGTACCCTTATCAAACTTTTTGTTGATAATGTTACAGAATCAATCTTTCCGTGTACACCACCATGCACAAAACTCTACTTTTTTATGATATGTTTACACAGCATATAAGGGTTTGTTTGATTAAGCCCTGACTTACCTGCCCAATGATTGAATGAATTGGATGCGAATTGGTGCGAGCTGGGTCGGACTTTAGTACCAGCTGTCTTGAAGCGACTACGTGGCTTCGTGTGTCATAGCAAGACGCTTGCCAATAAAATTCCGTATTCTAAAATGTACCAATAGATGCATTAGAAGTAAATTTATTATAACACAAGACGCAATGCTTCAAAAACAACGCACATTTATGATCTGTTTGCAATTGTTCACTGCTCTTAGTCCCAACTAATTGGATGCACAGAGATCTCAGATCGGTGTTCTGAGACCGGATGCCGTAACAATGACAGGTACATAACATATTCACACGATTATTAATATAAAAAATGGAATAAAATTATATTTGTGATTAGGTCACGTAATTTTCAATGATCGAACAAATCTAAAACCGTGATCAAATCTGCCGATAAACGTGCACCTTAATGTCATAACATTTTTGTCATGTTGTAACTCGGAAATCCCCACAAACCAAGTTTAACTAAACATGTTATAAAAAAATCACTGCCTAGTTTTTCTCTTCGTGAAGCATAAGAAGGGACTAAGCCGCTGCCATCGCAAATGAACGACTTTCATCAGCATTCTGCCTACCAATTTACGACAGCTCTGGTTAATCGTTTACAATGTTGTTGCTGTCATCATATTAGGCGCATACTAGGAGCTCCTTACTCCCACAAAAACAACGTGGAACGGTGATCATATTCGGTGCATACTATAAGCTCCTTACTCGCACGTGTAACAACGTGAAATGGTGATCACAGCATATCAGAAGCTCCTTACTCGCACGCATAACAACGTGATATGGTGATCACAGCATACTAAAAGCTCCTTTCTCGCACGTATATAAACGTGAAATGGTGATCATCTTTGGTGCATACTAGAAGCCCCTTACTCGCACGTATAACAATGTGAAATGGTGATCACAGCATACTAGAAGCCCCTTACTCGCACGTATGAAAACGTAAAATGGTGATCATCTTCGGTGCATACTAGAAGCACTTACTCGCACGTATACCAACGTGAAATAGTGATGATAGCATACTAGAAGCTCCTTACTTGCACGTATATAAACAACGTGAAATGGTGATCATATTTGTTATATACTAGAAACCCCATACTCGCACGTATAACAACGTGAAATGGTGATCGCAGCAGACTAGAAACTCCTTAATTGCACGTATAACAACGTGAAATGGTTATCATATTCGGTGCATACTAGAAGCTCCGTACTCGCACGTATAACAACGTGACATGGTGATCATATTCGGTGCATACTAGATACTCCTTACTAGCGCGTATAACAACGTGAAATGGTGATACTATTTGGTGCACATTAGAAGCTCCTTGCTCGCACGTATAACAACGTGAAATGGTGATCACAGCATACTAGAAGCTCTTTACTCTCACGTATAACAACGTGAAATGGCTATCATATTCAGTGCATACTAGAAACTCGTTACTCGCACTTAAAACAACGGGAAATGGTGATCATATTCGGTGCATACTGAAAGCTTCCTACTCGCACGTAAAACAACGGGAAATGGTGATCATATTCGGTGCATACTAGAAACTCCTTATTCACACGTACAACAAGGTGAAATGGTGATCATAATAAGTGCATATTAGAAGACCCTTAATCGCACGTATAACAACGTGAACTGGTGATCATATTCGGTGCATACTAGAAGCTCCTTCCTCAGACGTATGAAAACGTGAAATAGTGATCATATTCGGCGCTTACTAGAAACTCCTTACTCGCACGTATAACAACGTGAAAGGGAAATCTAAGCATTCTAGAACCCCCATACTCGCACGTATAACAAAGTGAAATGGTGATCACAACGTACTAAAAGCCCTTATTCGCACGTATGACAACGTGAAATTGTGATCATATTCGGTGCATACTAGAAGCTCCTTACTCGCACGTATAACAACGTGAAATAGTGATCACAGCATACTAGAAGCTCCTTATTCGCACTTCTAACAACGTAGAATGGTGAACAGAGCATACTAGAAGGCCCTTACTCGCACGTATAAAAACGTGAAATGGTGATTAAAAAATCTAGAAGTCACTCACTCGCACGTATAGCAACGTGAAATGGTTATCACAGCAAACTAGAAGCCCCATACTCCCACGTATATAAACGTAAAATGGTGATCACAGCAGGCTAGAAGCCGATTACTCGCACGTAAAACACCATGAAATGGTGGTCACAACATTCTAGAAGCCCCATACTCGCACGTATAACAACGAGAAATGATGATCGTAGCATACTAGAAGCTTCTTAATCGCACGTATAACAACGTGTAATGGTAATCGTAGCATATTAGAAGCCCCTTACTTGCATGGTGATCACAACACACTAGAAGCCTCTTACTCACATGTATACTAACGTAAACTTATGATCACACCATGCTTGAAGCCCCTTACTCGCACGTATAACAACGGGAAATGATAAGCGCAGCATACTATAAGCTCCTTACTCGCACGTATAGCAACGTGGAATGGTGATCGCAGCATACTAGAAGCTCCTTACTCGCACGTATAACAATGTGAAATGGAGATCACAGCATACTAGAAGCCCCTTAGTTGCACGTATGACAACGTGAAATGGTGATCGCAGCATACCAGAAGCTCCTTAATCGCGCGTATAACAATGTGAAATGGTGATCGCAGCATGCTAGAAGCTCCTTACTTGCATGTTTAACAACGTGAAATGGTGATCACAGCCTACTAGAAGTACCTTGAAATGGTAAACACCGCATGCTATAAGCCCCATACCCGCATGGTGATCACAACATACTAGAAGCACTTTCTCGCACGTATAACAACGTGGAATGGGGATCGCTGTATACTAAAAGGTCCCTGCTCGGTTGTTTACCAACGTGGAATGGTGATCGAAGCATACTCGTAGCCCCTTACTCGCACGTATAACAACGTGAAATGGTGATCACAGCCTTCTAGAAGTACCTTGAAATGATAAACACAGCATGCTATAAGCCCCATACCCGAATGGTGATCACAACATGCTAGAAGCCACTTTCTCGCACGTATAACAACGTAAAATGGTGAACGCAGCATACTAGAAACTTTTTACTGGCACGAATGACAACGTGAAATGGTGATCGCAGCATACTAGAAGCTCCTTACTCGCACGTATAACAACGTGAAATGGTGATCACAGCATACTAGAAGACCCTTAGTTGCACGTATTACAACGTGAAATGGTGATCGAAGCATACTAGAAGCCTCTTTCTCGCACGTATAACCACGTGAAATGGTGATCGCTGTATACTAAAAGGTCCCTGCTCGGTTGTTTACCAACGTTGAATGGTGATCGCAGCATACTAGTAGCTCCTTACTCGCACGTATAACAACGTGAAATGGTGATCACAGCCTACTAGAAGTACCTTGAAATGGTAAACACAACATGCTATAAGCCCCATACCCGCATGGTGATCACAACATACTAGAAGCCACTTTCTCGCACGTATAACAACGTAAAATGGTAATCACAGAATGCTATAAGCCCCTTACGTGCACGTAAAACAACGTGAAATGGTGAACGCAGCATACTAGAAGCTCCTTACTCGGATGTATAACAACGTGAAATGGTAAACGCAGCATACTAGACGCTCCTTACTCGGATGTATAACAACGTGCAATGGTGATCGCAGCATACTAGAAACTCCTTACTCGCACGTATAACAACGTGAAGTGGCGATCAAAGCATAATAAAAGCCCTTACTCGAACGTATAACAACGTGAAATTGTGATCGCAGCATACTAAAAGCCCCTCACTCGCACGTATAACAACGTGAAACAGTGATTGCAGCATTTTAAAAACTTCTTACTCGCACGTATAACAACGTAAAATGGGGTCGCAGCTTACTAGAAGCCACCTACTCGCACGTAAATCAACGTGAAATGATGATCACAGCATACTAGAAGCCCTTACTTGCACATATAACAACGTGAAATGGTGTTCACAGTATACTAAATTCTCCTTACTCGCACGTATAACAACGTGAAATGGTAATCGCAGCGTACTAGAAGCCCTTACTCGCACGTACAACAACGTGAAATAGTGATCGCAGTACACCTGAAGCTCCCTACTTGCTCGTATATCAACGTGAAATGGTGATCACAGCATGCTTCAAGCCCCTCAATCGCACGTATAACAACGGGAAATGGAGAGAGCAGCACACTAAAAGCTCCTTACTTGCACGTATAACAACGGGAATTTGTGATCGCAGCATACTAGAAGCTCCTCACTCGCACGTATAACAACGTGAAATTGTGATCGCAGCATACTAGAAGCCTCTTACTCGGACGTATAACAACGTGAAATTGTGATCGCAGCATACAAGAAGCTCCTTACCCGCTCGTACACCAACGTTAAATGGTGATCGCAGCAGACTAGAAGCCCCTTGCTCGCACGCATAACAACGTGAAATGGTGATATCAGCATACTAGAAGCCCCTTGAAATGGTGATCACAGTATGCTAGAAGACCCTTACTCGACGGTATAACAACGTGAAGTGGTGATCACAGCATAATGAAAGCCCCTTACTCGCACGTATAACAACGTGAAATGATGTTCTCAGCATACTAGAAGCCCTTTACTCGCACGTATGACGAAAAGTGAAACGGTGATCGCAGCATATTAGAAGCTCTTTACTCGCACGTATAACAACGTGAAATGGTGATCAGAGCATACTAGAAGCCCCTTGAAATGATGATCACCGCAATCTAGATGCCCCTTACTCGCACGTATAACAACGTGAAATTGTGATCGCAGCATAATGAAAGCCCCTCACTCGCACGTATAACAACGTGAAATGGTGATTGCAGCTACTAAAAATTCCTTACTCGCACGTATAATAACGTAAAATGTTGTCGCAGCTTATTAGAAGCCCCCTACTCGCACGTATAACAACGTGAAATGATGATCATAGCATACTAGAAGCCCTTTACTCGCACGTATGACGAAGTGAAACGGTGATCGCAGCATATTAGAAGCTGTTTACTCGCACGTACAACAACGTGAACTGGTGATTAGAGCATACTAGAAGCCCTTACTCTCACGATTGACATCGTGAAATGGTGTTCACAGTATACTAAATTCTCCTTACTCGCACGTATAACAACGTGAAATGGTGATCGTAGCGTACAAGAAGCCCTTACTCTCACGTGTTACAACGTGAAATAGTGATCGCAAGATACCATAAGCTCCCTACATGCTCGTATATCAACGTGAAATGGTGATTGCAGCATCATAGAATCCCCTTGCTTGCACGTATAATAAAGTGAAATGGTGATCATAGCCTACTAGAAGCCCCATGAAAATATTGATCACAGCATGCTATGAAATTCTTACTCGCATTTGATCATGGCATACTAGAAGCCTCCTACTCGCAGGTATAACAACGTAAATGGTAATCATAACATGCTAGAGGCCTTTCACTCGCACGTAAAATAACGTGAAATGGTAATCGCAGCATACTCTATGCTCCTTAATCGCACGTATAGCAACGTGAAATGGTGATCACAGCTTACTAGAAGCACAATACTCGCACGTATATCAACGTGAAATGGTTAACGCAGCATACTAAAAGCTCCTTACTCGCACTTATAACAACGTGAAATATTGATCGCAACACACCAGAAGCTCCTTACTCGCAGGTACAATAACGTGATATGGTGATCGCAGCATACTAGAAGCTCCCTACTTGCACGTACAACAACGTGAAATGGTGATCACAGCATACAAAAAAGCCCCTTACTCGCACGTATAGCAACGTGAAATGGTGATCGTAGCATACTAGAAGCTCCTAACACGCTCGTGTACCAAGGTTAAATGGTGAGCGCAGCAGACTAGAAGCCCCTTGCTCTCACGTATAGCAACGTGTAATGGTAATGGCAGCATACTGGAAGCCCCTTACATGCTTGGTGATCACAGCATACTAGAAGCCTCTTACTCGCATGTATACCAACGTAAAATTGTGATCACAGCATGCTTCAAGCCCCATGCTCGCATGTATACCAACGTGAAATGGTGTTCACAGCATACTAAATGCTAATAACTCGCAGGTATAACAACGTGAAATGGTAATCGCAGCATACTAGAAGCTCTCTACCTGACCGTACATCAACGTGAAATGGTGATAACAGCACACTAGAAGTCCCATACTCGCACGTATAACAACATGAAATGACGATCGCAGCATACCAGAAGCTCACTACTCGCACGTACAACAACGTGAATGTTGATCGCAGCATACTAAAAGCTCAACAACCGCACGTATAACAGCGTGGAATGGTAATCACAGCATAAAAGAATCCTTGACCGTATAATAACGTGAAATGGTGATCACAGCGTATTAAAAGCCCCTTACACGCACCTATAACAACGTGAAATGGTGATCGCAGCATAGTGAAAGCTCTTTACTCGCACGTATATAACGTGAAATTTTAATCACAGCAAACTAGAAGACCCTTACTCTCACGTATGACAACGAGAAATAGTGATCGCAGCCTACCAGAAGCTCATTCTCACGTATAACAACGTAAAATGGTGATCATATCTAACCAGAAGCCCCTTACTCGCACGTATGACAACGTGAAATGGTGATTGTAGCATACTAGAAGCCCTTACTCGCACGTATATCAACGTGAAATGTTTTTCACAGCATATTGAAAGTCCTTACTCGAACGTATAACAACGTGAAATGGCGATCACAGCCTACTAAAAGCTCCGTACTCTCACGTAGGGCAACGTGAAATAGTGATCACATCATACTAGCGGCCCCTTACACGCATGTATAACAACGCGAAATGGTGATCGCAGCATACTAGGAGCTCCTTACCTGCACGTAAAACAACGAGAAATGGTGATCGCAGGATACTAGGAGCTCCGTACTCGCACGTAGAGCAACGTGAAATGGTGATCACATCATACTATAAGCTTTTTACTCGCACGTATAACAACGCAAAATAGTGATCGCGGCATACTAGAAGCTCCTTACACGCACATATAATAACGAGAAATGGTGATCGCAGAATTCTAGAAGCTCCTTACCTGCACGTATAACAACGTGAAATGGTGATCGCAGCATACTAAGAGCTCCATTCTCGAACGTATAACAGCGTGAAATGGTAATCAGACCATACTAGAATCCTCGACCGTATAATAACGTGAAATGGTGATCACAGCAAATTAATATCCCCCTACTCGCACGTATAACAACTTGAAATAGTGATCGAAGCATACTAAAAGCTCTTTACTCGCACTTTTAACAACGTGAAATGGTGATCGCAGCATACCAGAAACTTTTTCTCGGACGTATAACAACGTGAAATGACGATCACAGCATACTAGAAAGCCCTTACTCGCACGTATAACAACGTGAAATGGTGATCGCAACATATCAGGAGCTCCTAACCTGCACGTATAACAACGAGAAATTGTGATCGCAGCATACTAGAAGCTCCTTACTCTCACGTATATCAACGTAAAATGGTGATCACAGCACAACAGAAGCCCCTTACTCGCACGTATGAGAACTTGAAATGGTGATCGCAGCATTCTAGAAGCTCAGTACTCGCACGTAGAGCAACGTGAATTGGTGATCACATCATACTAGAAGCCCCTTACTATCACGTATAACAACGCGAAATGGTGATCGCAGAATACTAGAAGCTACTTACTCGAACGTATAATAACGAGAAATGGTGATCGTGGCATTCTAGAAGCCCCTTACTTGCGCGTATAACAACGTTAAATGGTTATCACAACACACTAGAACCACCTTACTCGACCGTATAACAACGTGAAATGGTGATCGCAGCATACTAGAAACTTCTTACTCGCACGTATAACAACGTGAAATGGTGAACGCAGCATTCTAGAAGCTCCTTACTTGCACGTATAACAACGTGAAATGATGATCACAGCTTACTAAAAGCTCCATATTCGCACGTATAACAACGTGAAATGGTAAACGCAGCATACTAGACGCTCCTTACTCGCATGTATAACAACGTGAAATGATGATCACAATATACTAGAAGCTCCCTACTCGCACGTATAACAACGTGGAATGATGATCACAGCATACTAGAAGCTCTTTACTCGCACGCATATCAACGTGAAACGGTGATCTAAGCATACTATAAGCTCATTACTCGCACGTATAACAACGTGAAATGGTGATCACATCATACATGAAGCCCTTACCCGCACTTATAACAATGTGAAATGGTGTTCACAGCATACTAAATGCTCCTTACACGCACGTATAACAACGTGAAATGGTGATGGCAGCGTGCTAGAAGTCCTTACTCGCACGTATAACAACGTGAAAAGGTGATCGCAGTATACCAGAAGCTCCCTACTCGCCAGTATATCATCATGAAATGGTGATTGCAGCATACTAGAGGCCCCTTGCTCGCACGTATAATTACGTGAAATGATGATCACAGCCTACTAGAAGCCCCTTGAAAATATTGATCACAGCATGCTATAAGATCCTTACTCGCATGTGATCATAGAATACTTGAAGCCCATTACTCGCACGTATAACAACGTAAATGGTATTCATAACTTGCTAGAGGCCTTTCACTCGCACGTAAAAACAACGCGAAATGGTTAACGCAGCATTCTAGAAGCTCCTTACTCGCCTTTATAACAACGTAAAATAGTGATCGCAACTCACTAGAAGCTTCTTAATCGCACTTATAACAACGTGAAATAGTGATCGCAGCATACTAGAAGCTCAGTACCCGCACGTATAACAATGTGAAATTATGATCACAGCTTACTAGAAGCCCTTTCTCGCACGTATAACAACGTGAAATGGTAGTAACTTTCATTCGTTAAGCCCCCTACTCGCACGCAAAACAACGTGAAATGGTGTTCACAGCATACTAAGTGCTCCTTACTCGCACTTATATCAACGTTGAATGATGATCGAAGCGTACTACAAGCCCTTACTCGCACGGAAAACAACGTGAAATGGTGATCGCAGTATACCAGAAGCTCCCTACTTGCTCGTATATCAACGTGAAATGGTAATCACGTCATACTAGAAGCCCCTTGCTCGCACGTATAAAAACGTGAAATGGTTATCACGGCGTACTAGAAGCCGTTACTCGCCCGTATAACAACATGAAATGGTGATCACAGCGTATATAAAGCCCTTACTTCTCACGTATGACAATGTGGAAGAGTGATCACAACATACCATGAGCTTCTTACCCGAAGGTATAACAACGTTGAATGGTATATCACAGCATACTAGAAGCCCCTTATTCGCACGTATAACAACGGAAAAATGGTGACCGCAGCATACTAAAAACCCTTAGCTCACACGCATAACAACGTGAAATGGCTATCACAGCATACGTGAAACCTCTTGAAATGGTGATCACCGCAAGCTAGAAGCTCCTTACTCGCACTTATAACAACGTGAAATGGTCATCACAGCATACCTGAAGCCTTTACGCGAACGTATGACTATGTGGAATGGTGTTCACAGTATACTAAATGCTCCTTACTCGCACATATAACAACGTTAAATGGTGATCGCAGCGTACTAGAAGCCCTTACTCGCACGTAAAACAACGTGAAATGGTGATCGCAGTATACCAGAAGCTCCCTACTTGCTCGTATATCAATGTGAAATGGTGATTGCAGCATACGCGAAGCCCCTTGCTCGCACGTATAACAACGTGAAATGGTGATCGCAGCATACTAGAAGCTCCTTACTCGCACGCATGACAACGTAAAATGGTAGTAACTGCATACTTCAAGCCCCCTACTCGCACGCATAACAACGTGAAATGGTGCTCAGAGCCTATTAGAAGCTCCTTAATCGCACTTATAACAACGTGAAATGGTAATCACATCATACTAGAAGCCCCTTGCTCGCACGTATAACTAGGTGAAATGGTGATCGCAGCATACTAGAAGCCCATTCTCGCACGTATAACAACGTGAAGTGTTGATCACAGCCTACTAGAAGCCACTTGACAATATTGATCACAGCATGCTATATGATCCTTACTCGAATGTGATCATGGCATACCAGAAGTCTCTTAATCGCACGTATAACAACGTAAATGGTAATCATAACATGCTAGAGGCCTTTCACTCGCACGTAAAATAACGTGGGATGGTGTTGCAACATACTCTAAGCTCCTTAATCGCACGTATAGCAACGTGAAATGGTGATCACAGCTCACTAGAAGCTCCATACGCGCACGTATGACAACGTGGAATGGTTAACGCAGCATACTAGAATCTCCTTACTCGCACTTATAACAACGCGAAATTTGATCGCAACACACTAGAAGCTCCCTACTCGCAGGTATAACAACGTGAAATGGTGTTCGCAGCATACTAGAAGCTCCCTACTTGCACGTACAACAACGTGAAATGGTGACCACAGCATACTTGAAGCCCTTTACACGCACGTATGACAACGTGAAATGACGATCGCAATATACAGAAGCTCCTTACTCGCACGTATAACACGTGAAATGGTGATCGCAGCATACTAGAAGCTCCTTACTCACACGTATAACAACGTGAAATGGTGATCTCAGAATTCTAGATGCTTCTCACCTGCACGTATAACAACGTGAAATGATGATCGCAGTATTCTAGGAGCTCCTTGTCGCACGTATAACAACGTGAAATGTCAATCACAGCATATTAGAAGCCCCTTACTCGCACGTATAACAAGAGAAATGGTAATCACAGCATACCAGGTGACCCTTACTCGCCCGTATAACAACGTGAAATGGTGATCACAGCGCATTAAATGCCCCTTACGCGCACGTATGACAACGTGAAATTATGATCGCAGCATACTAGAAGCCCCTCATTCGCACGTATAACAA
>SDVV010017020.1:0-14091 GCA_016164225.1 Gammarus roeselii | reverse complement strand
ATGCCAGAGAGGTGTAACGGCCTAGTCCTGGTCCCAGAGGTGTGTTACAGCTGCACGATGCCAGAGAGGTGTAACGGCCTAGTCCTGGTCCCAGAGGTGTGTTACAGCTGCACGATGCCAGAGAGGTGTAACGGCCTAGTCCTGGTCCCAGAGGTGTGTTACAGCTGCACTATGCCAACACTGACAGTGATCACCATGCAGCCATGCAAAGGAGATTATCTAGTTTAATCTGCCTTCGTTTATCATATGACTCTCATTGTATAATTTAGACCATCGATAATTGGTCACATAAATTAATTTAGCTATCGATAGCATAACATTTTTTATTATATTTATTTATTGAATCTTGCATTTGCACGCAGGCTGTGTACGGTAATATGAGAGAAGGACCATCTTTTCGTGGATATAATATTGCACGCATGTGCATAATTTTGTTTGTGTTGCCATTGCTGTTCATCTAATAAACTATTTTCTATAGATGAACGGTCGCTCCCTAAATTGAATACCTTTCTCTCCTCCATATGAAGTACCTAATGTTGACGTTGCAGCATGGAAAATCTAGTGCATGGCTCGTGCACATGCTTCTATATTAAATACCACGAGTGCATTTGCAGGATGAGCACGACACAGCAGTTGGATATGCGAACAACCTTGCACCACTCTGAGTCTATACTATTTGCATAAATATTGTTATAAAACTATTATTTTCGAAGATGAGACGGATCGATTACCCCTTTTACAATTATCAAACTCCGGGGCCACTGGTCGTACAATAATTTTCTTACCTTCAACGTAGCGATGAGATGGCCTTCCTAACCATTACTTCGAAATCAGACCATTGCCCAACTTGTAAATCTTGGTCCAGAAATGTAGAAGCTATTAAATCCTGTGTTCCTTATTGAGGTGTGTTTTTAATATTTTGATACTACCGTTAGGTGGAGGCATTTGCTAATTGCGAGGAAGTTAACGTGGGGCTGCTCCAATGGGTCCATAGTTCCCCTCCAGGCAACAAATCCCTTCGTCGCCGCCTGTTCTCAGCCCATGCTGCGGCCCGTGTTATTGACTTTGAAACACGAGGACAAGCAAAGTCGTAGCTGCGATAAGAAAGCGGTGGTAAAATGACAGGGTAGCAGTGCTACAGTGCTGAAAACCCATGGGTAAAATGACAAGAGAGGCGAAGAAAGGGGTAAAGTTGCAAGGAAGCGAACACAATGGAAAAGTGACCAGGAAGCAATGATACAGTGACCAGAACACAGGGGTAAAGGGTTATCAAGTAACGAAGCGATTGCGTATCCATTTTGGATATACAATTTATATCGATTTACGATGAGGTAGTTGGTACTTTGCAGACTCCACAATTTTGTTGACAATCATTTTTCAATAACAACTGTTACCGTGTGAAGGGACCCTCACAGTGTTGCAATCGCATGACCAAATTTCTAACATAACATTAATTTTTTCGTATACAAATAACAACAAAAAAATCCCAAAGAAGAGTGACGGCATACGTAGCAAACTTCATGCAATAATGGGAAGAGTTAATCTGGACTAAGGTGGGTGGCCATTGAAATGGAAGTTCGCCATTAATAAAGCAACCTCGTTTTAGAAGTTGCTTTGAAGGGAAGAATTCGGCCAGATTACCTGATTCCTGCTAATGACGGTAATTAAGGAAGCTTCTAAGACTTTGACCAGAAAGCGGTAGAAATCGGGACGGTCAGGGAAGTTCCGGCGAAGGATAAAATGTTTTGAATTTTTCATACGACGTCGATATGAAATGCATAGGAATTGTGATCAAACTTGTAAAACATCTCCACTTTCTAAAACAGATATTAAATACATGGCAGAATATCAGATAGCAAGAGTTTTAGCGTACCATGTTGTGAACGTTAATATCTAACTGCGAATTTGACGTCCACATGAAATTCCAACAGAGATAAATCGTGTTTGGCAGTGCTATAACAGTTACCAGAAGAAGTAACAGGCTGCAAGGTACTGAGTTTAGGCTGCCTTTGCTGTGAAATGTGGGCTCGCCTTCAGTGGGAATGCTTCCCAGGGGAAATTCCCGTAATGGAGATTCCGGAACGGAAATAAAATAATATCTGCTCGGATATGGAATATACACATTTACACGCTTAGGCAAATTTGCTCTGTTTGCATTCCTCGGACCAACTGAGAAGAGTGAGGCGACATAATTTCATTACTAAATACCTGAGCAATTCGGTTTGACAGTAAAGAAGAGACTATTGAAACGAAGAACAAATTTCATATCTTGGTTTCCACACTGGAACTTGAATCACCAATCTGAAGGCTTATTTTTCTTCTACTAGTATGATCTTATTTCGGTACAGTGCACGTTTCTGACGCAAGGTAAACAACCCCTCAATTTCAGTGCGCATTGGATACTGCTTTGCAATGACGCTTGCCTAGCGCTTAAAAACCGCCGTCCCTCGGCGCTGATTCGTGAAAAAGTATGAGTTTATTGACAATTACAAACTAGGTGTACTGAACGTCTGCTGTTTGATCGTTTTATTAAGATGAAGTTATCTTATGTAGGTTATTTCGTTCAGATACATCTTATTATATATATATGTAGCCACTTCGAAACGAAACACAAACCGCATCTTGTTATTGCCAAAGTCAAACCCACATCATTTAATGTTTGGTGATTGAAATATATTCGACGGTTAAGATTCTGAACTTCTTGAAATTGCGTATAAGCTGGAATTGCGGAAACCATCTATCATACAATTTTAGACGTTCTTTCCATGAAATGAAAAATGCTTCTTACGGCCTTCTGGCCCATAACATTCATATGTCATGAATCATAAGGGATGTTCTCCTTGTTCATAAATATTATATTTAACCCTACAGGAGTGCAAGAAAATCTCGTGAATGAAGCTAAAAATCCCGTGCTGACCATTATTAGGTCTTTTTGAGTTTTGCTTTCGATATCACTGCGTGGAGATTGAACTTTTTTAAACATTTATATACATAAAGCTTTTTCTTTAGGCCTAGAGAAAACCGCCTCCAGTATATGCATACTTAAACCAACAATCTGCATACAATGATAATACGAAACAAAGAGAGAACAGATATAGTTTCTGGCTTCTATGGTACCTTTCTGGAATAAATTCCGACGATTTCTTACGCAAGAAAGGGTAATAGGAGTTCCGCGATAATTTTTTTTCTTCAGCAAGTGTTCTGAATTAATCGCTTGCAGTTTTTAGGAGTAATGCATTTTGTACAGAAATGATTTGAAAAGTTTACAAGTATCGAAACTGATACTTGGATACGCGGTAATCAACATCAAACAAGTGTTGACCTGAAATTTTATTTTCAAGTCCTCATAAGGCCTTGTCGATCACATTAAAACAGCTTCCAATTTATTCTTCAGATGAACACCTGTGTAAACAAAAATTAACGAATTATTGAATTGGCCTGACAAATTAAAATATGATACGATATTTATTGCGGTAAAATCGAAAATATATCATAAGTGGCATGTTATGGCTTATTTAGAAACGCGATCTAAAGACATCAGAGTTGGATTTTCTAAGTTTCTGCCTTCTAGAAAATTCACTTGACATTCGTTCAAGCCACAGACAATGGTATGCATTAACAACTAATAATCAATAAATTTTAGTGTTTTAACATAAATAAGAACTACGATTTAAGAAGTACGGTTATTTAAAACTACACCGACATACATTTTAAAAGCCCTAAAATATGTCTGTAATTGTCTCGCATTCTAAAAACAATCGTGTCCGTTCAACACGACGGTCACGATTATATGACCACTCTTAATTTTTCAGTATATTTATAAAACCCATTTTTGCAATATTTGATATAGAATTCTATGTTTTGCAAAGTTACAATCAAGCATTGAAAATATACCATAACATATGTTTCTTTAATTCAGAACGAACAATTTCTAACTTAACTTATGTGAAGAGCTGAAGCAAAATTATTTTCAATAATAAAGGATGTCCCGGATGTGGATACAACTTTCCCTCGATTAAAACATTTGATGTTACGATCCTACAACTCACGCAGAAATAAGCTTAATTCCAAACGAAACGCGAGCGCAACCACGTGTTAAGAGACCCTGTCCTAGAAAGTCAAGATTTTCATAACATTTGACCAACGCTTTCCAATGCAGTTCTTACGAAGTCGTTCCTGCGTGCTCGTGTATTCGTTCACTAAACGATATTACTGTTCTTTTTATATACAAATTCAACGGAAACAAAAACATGTGAATTTTCTTTAACGTCATCTCAAAGTAACAAAGCAAAGCATTAAACTAACAGAAGACATTTTAAAATGTGGAAACTCAAAGTATCAATATCAAGCTCTGTCACGTCGACGAGGAGTCAAACTGAAAATGTATTGAACTCTTAAAGTAAACGTGGATAAATGGAACATTATTTGTATAAAGAGAATGACACGATGAAAGGCAAATATTGGGATTTATATATTTGAAGGCATTACGAAGCCGTTGAAGGCCCAGTAACGAATCTTGACTAATATCATAACTACTTTCTCAGCACCGCCCTTGTGGGCTGGACGAGTGTGAGGTCATGGTGTGATAAATATGAATAGGTTGAATAGGTTCTGAGGGACTATTATTTAAAGGTTGAGGCGTGACAATAAAGGAAGTCGACTGATAGAAAAACTCTAGTGCATTACCTCACTAGAGGAACAAAATTTCGTCGTTTTAAACCACATCACTAATGGTGGGGGCGAGCCTCATTCCTACGCAACAGCAGGAAATCTCACCTCAAATGATGGTTGCGAAACCACATCACTTAGAATGAGTGCGAACCTCATCCCTACGCCGCAATAGGAATTCTCATCTCAAGTTATGGTTACGAAACCACATCACTAATGATGAGGGCGAACCTCATCCCTGACCAACAGCAGGAATTCTCTCTTCCAAGTCCGAAAAAAATACAGACTTTGGGTTGGTTGAGAATGCTGGCATTCCTGCACACTAATTAGCCAAGTGATTCGGTTCGACACAAACGATTAAACTGAACGGTAAGGCCGTGGAGATTTTATATAGCAACTTTACCTTCAATGTACGGAATTTTAATTGGGCAGGGCAGGTGCTTACATTTATTTGGATGTGCAATTGGGAAGTGCAGTTAACTCTATCTTCAATGACCGACCAATCTTTAATTTAGATCAGATTATCAACGATGCTCTGACCGATGTTTCTGGCTGTGCCCGTCGTGTTAATGTACATTGTACTAACACTCCTGTCTCGACGCCGTACATTGCTCACAATATAGCATGCTCCACACAATTATATACGAACTTCATTTACGTTGGAACTCCAAGCAACTTACAAACGAGTATAGTTTATTTTACTTTTATTTCCTCGAAGCCAGGTACATCTTTTTGTTACGTGACAATGTGTTCAACATGCCATTTTGATATCGAAATATGACAATAATTTGTTCGAGATCGTCACATTGTTATGACATATAAAGGGTCTAGTGCATGGTCACTAAGCCCTTCATAAATCCCCTGTGCAACTTACAAAGCCTACTCACCGACCCAACTTACCGTAAATGCTTATCGCTTTCGGGAAGCTCACCGGACTATACGAAGCCTAGAGAAGGTGACACTTCATCCTTGCATAACGACTGTGGCTGAGATGGGAAATGCATATTGCCGGAAGTAGGATGGATGAAGAAAAACGTATTGCGCGATGGACATCGTGCTATGTTGACTTTGAGTGTGGTCATAGGGCACAAGTCGTGTGCCCGGCCATCCGGCACACGGAAATAAATAAGGTCCCCTAGCAAGGAAACAGTATCAATATTCATAACACTACCGATTTTCATCTACAATACCACGTATCTTAACACTGATACCAAATAAAAATATTTATAATTACACTTTAAATGTCGCTCACCATTAACGGCACCCCCGGAACTATGAGCTCACTCACCATGCGTGTGTCGTTAATAGCTCATGTGTTCACTGCATTCACTAACGTCAACAAAGGCCGACGTCATTTGATAACGCCACTCACTCGTCACGATGTAAATAACAGAGTTTTGCAGTAGCGGTATGTGATGTCAGTAATTGAGTTTTTCTATTACAAAGTTTTCCTTCTGAAATTGATTCGTGCAACTGACTTTTTCACTTTACCTTAAGAGATAATGCAAATTATTGTTAGCGATTGTGGAAAAGTATAACTTGATGTTGTACTAAATCAAAACTTAACAAATATCTTTGGCGGTCTCGTCCTGGTCACCCTTTGCAAACAATGACTTAATTCTGACTACTATGAAAGCATGAATGGTCTATTATGATTAAGTGAATCATTCGCATCCTTCATACACTTCAAGAGTTGCTACCAAACAAACTGTTCAATGACTGCCAGTATGTTTATAGTCGAAAATTGTCAACAGGAGACGCACTTATGAGCATCACTGAAGATCTGTACAAAAACTTTGATTAGGGGCAGTTATCTCTGCTGGTATTGCTAGACTTTCGACAGTGTAAGCCATAGAATTCTTTTTGGCAAGCTCCGCAACATCGGAATTGACCCTACTTGGTTCGAAAGTTATCTGGTGAATCGATACAATCAGTTAAACTCGATAACTCAACTATGTCAATTCCGGCCTCAGTTGCCTTTATGGTTCCTCAAGGTTCGATACTTTGCCCTTTGTCGTTCCTGGTTTTTGTAAATGACATCGACTGAAAATTACCGAAAAATCAAGCGAAAATGGTTATGTACGCCGATGATGTTCAAATATTGCTTTCCCGAAAGACGTCGGATATGAATTCACTGAAAGACGACGCTGAGACAGCCGTAACAAATCTAAAATCTTGTTATGATAAAAATTGCCTCAAGCTCAACTCTAAACAAACAAAATGCATCCTGTTCGGCTCGAACTCAAAAAGAAAAGCAGCTCCAATGAATTTCTCTATCAAGATAGGCAAATGTGGCATTCCTGTTGAGGATAAAGTTATAAGTCTGGGAGTATGGTTTGATCCCGATCTTTCCTTCAAACACCACGTAACTACTCTGTGATCCAAGCTGAATGGAACACTTTTGTTCCTAAACTCCGCCGAAAAAGAATTGGATTTCAAATCAAGATTACTGATTGTTCACCCTTTAGTATTTTCTCACATTAACTACTGTCTTTCAATCTGGGGGAAATGCACCAAAACCCAAAGAGAGAAAGTACAACGTTGTATAAACTTTGCAGCAACCTAAGAAAACGAGACCACGTAAGTCCTTTCCTCGAAAAATTACAGTGGCTGAATATCGACAACAAACTGGCACTCCATGATTCGATCAGAATTAATAAAGATCTTCTATAAAAACATTCTCGAGGTTGAACACAGAAAAACACAAACTGCCTGTCGAGCTTTTTCGATTACTGGACCAAAATCCTGGAACAACCTCCCAACAAGCCTCAAAAATCTTGAATCCAACAAGTCATTCAGGAATAGGCTTAGTGAACATCTGTTGACCGATCAATTCAAAACGGTAACTTTGCCAACAAACACAAGCTAAATGCATAATACCAATAACAAGAAAATGCAATTCTGTTCACGAGCGACCACCATCACCATAACTCTCAATAATGAGACACCATCTAATCGTTTTTACTCAGACGATACATATGTTTTCTATGTTGTTACCGATCACCATTGTCTTTGCCAATTACCATAAGAGATAACTAGCGTTTTGTCCATTTCTATGTTATGAATGTATCAGTCGTTTTAGTATAATTAAAATACGAACTTAGTTTTTTCGAGGAACGATAGGCAGCTTTTAACTTGACAAAGGTTTAATCGATATTAATATAATTAATTGAATTATTTCTAACAATTACAGTACCATTTATGATGATACAATCATTGCCTTATAAGCTAACATTTTGCTTCGTTTTCTATAACAGAAGTATATTCATCCAACTTTTGTACATCATTGTATTATTTCTGATCTTCAATCATTTAATCATTTCCTAGCGGTCTTGAAGTGTGTATATTGTGTATTCAATTGTTTGGTGTGTATTTTGGGTATACTTTTCTTTATAACTTATGTCGCTTATTCACCCATTCATTATTAATACAATGGTTTATACCCATCTTTACAATATGTTAGTGCTTTTCGATTTCCCAACCCTATTTAGTATTCATATTTTCTGTATATTTCATATTGTCCATTCACATCATTGTTATCGTACAATACTGTAGACTTCTCATTACAATAGGCTATCACATTTTGATGTCCCAACCCTATGTTCTCGGGACTCTAACCACACGCATGCGTGATTTTGCCACCACATGTACTTGTTATTTTCCACACCCATGTATTTCGTTATTTATCAGCCCCAAGTGTTTCTTATTTCTCAACCCCGCGTGTCACTGGTTTTCCCAACGCTATATAGTCGGAATTATTTTGTCAAAATAGACATTGCTGTATGTGCACAGATGATACCATTTCACTCCATGTAATCCGAACCGGCGACCCCTAGAGATGAGCAGTGAGGAATTCAAATTGAACTTTCGAGGAACGATATGTAGCTCCCAGCTTTGACAGTGGCCAACTCGACGAGCATATAATTTATTGAATCATATCTACCATTTAGCGTATAATTTTTGACGATACAATCGTTGTCACATAAGCTAATATTGTGTTTCATCTTCTATAACAGAAGTATATTACTTCGGTGTCGGTACTCCAGTATTGAATTATTTTGATCGTCAATCATTTTATCATTTCCTTGCGGTCATGAAGTGTATGTATTTCAGTGCTATGTATATATTTTATGAATAACTCATGTAGTCTATTCACCACTTCATTATTCATACAATGTTTTATACCCATCTTTACAATATGTTAGCGCATTTCGTCATAACATATGTATATCCAGTGCTATGTATGTATTGTATGTACAATTTATGTCACCTATTCAACCCTTTAGTATTCATATCTTACCCCATCTTAACAATGGGTTAGCGCATTTCGATTTCCCAACCCAATGTTCTCACGATTTATTAGCCCCATGTGTTGGCGGTTTTCGTAATCCTATGTATAATCGTAATTTTCCCAACCCCATGTATTTCATGATCGCCCCACCCCATGAATTTCGTGCCAGGCATTTCTGATTCTCACCTCAAATAAGATGTTGGCTGCCGATCATTGATTATAATATTAAAATTTATAATCTGTCGCATGAAATCAGAATCAGCAGAGAATTTCGAATTGAATTTTCATTCACGGTAATTCAAATAGTGTTAACGGGTAGATGATTGAAATAAAGGATTTATAATAATTTAATAATTATACTAATTGTCATCCATATATGTAGGTATGTGTGTCCACAAATGAATGTGTATAATTCTGATTGTCAACCATACATGTAGTTAGGTGTTTGCACATATGAATGTGTATTACACTGATTGTTAATCCATATATGTAGGTTGGTATGAGCACATAGGAATGTGTAATATACTAATTATCATCCATATATGTAGGTAGGTGTTTGCACATATGATTATGTATTATACTGATTGTCATCCATTTATGTAGGCAGGTGTGTGCACATATGAATGTGTATTGCATTGATTGTTAATCCATATATGTAGGTTGGTATGAGCACATAGGAATGTGTATTATACTAATTATCATCCATATATGTAGGTAGGTGTGTGCACATATGATTGTGTATTATACTGATTGTCATCCATTTATGTAGGTAGGTGTGTGCACATTTTGAATGCGTATTTGTATGTGTACATGTATGATGGTATATTGTGAAATCCGTTTCAGTTCCATGAAGGCGACCCAGCAGCACACTAGAGATGAGCTGGGATGTATTCATTTTGGATTCATCAATCCCATGCCCATATGTTTTTTTAAAAGATTTTCAATAACATATATTGTGAATCATGTTTTGAAACATGAAGTAGCTACAAGCTGGCCGCCGACAGGAGATGTGCTGTCACAAATTCACTTTATCTCTCGTTTCGCTAATTCAAATTGCGCATATGAAAACTAATTTTGATACATTATACCAAAGTATTGAAAACCCATTGCACTGACTGACAAAGGACGGAGTCATCAATAGAGTGAGAAGAGATATTTGTTTACTGTACGGTTTGCCGTGACATTTATTTTATTTTCATTTCTGTCGATAAATCGTATGATAAAGTTTATAGAAGTGTTTGGCAATGATGCTATTGCATATGAACCAAATTCCCCCATCATCGGTTATTAAAATAAAATTATGGAAGACGTATTTATTTTCATAATTCATCTCCCATTCATGAAATTAGGTTTGTTTTAAATAGCAGAACTTACCATTTTCTGTCGTTCTTTCGTTCCATACTTCTCGGGGAAGAGATAAATATTTACCGATGCGATGTGACGATACGTTCGTTGCCGCTGTGATTTGTTTTCCAGGCAACGAAGCAAACCATTTTCTCGTGAGGGACAGACCGACGGCGCTTCCTGGAGAATGGGCCACTTTATATCCATCCAGTGAGGCTGGAGCACAACCCCAGGAAAGGTCCGAAACAGCTCTATTGAAACGGTAATTGACGTATATAACGTGCTCAAACATGCCCCTGAACGATTTTTGAATGCATGATGTTTGCTTGGAGATTTTTATCCAGGCGATGGCCTAACAGTGGACCGAAAGGGCTTTGGAAAACCATGCAAGCAAAAATTACTCGCTTTCCATCGGAGACAGATATTGGAATCAAGAGTGGACCTGCAGCAAAACAAAAAGAAGAAAAAACGTCTCATAAGGTATTTTCCAGGTAAGATGGCTCATGACCTGTCTATTAAAGGAGTATCTTGCAACGACGCACTCAATACACATGTCAAGAAGTCATAGCAAGGTCATAATGGCTCTTGACCTATCCACAGGAGCATTGGGCATCTACACACTGGTGAAATATGTCATTCATCATGTCGGCAGCAGTAGATGTCACAACTGTTCTGCTCATTCATTATGTAGCGTGACGTATTGAAATATATTTTTAAAATAGGATCTGGTCTAAAGTCGAACTTTAATGTCGGACCTTTTTATAAGGCTACGTTCTGGGAACGTGATCCTGCTGCTTGTGTATATCTAACTCCGTCGTATAGTTAGTACTTGTATATCTATAGCAATTTATCAACAGACTTTGAGGTCTTGTATTGGGTACTCGTCATTTCCCAATAAAATCAATTATTCCTAATGTCAGCTACTATCTTTTGGAATGAGTTCAGACCACCGGATTCTGTCTGAAATTCATCTCGGCCTGTCATTGTACGGATTATTCGTGGAGCCAAAGTCAGTAGGACGTATCAGAAGGTTAAATTTTTTGGTTGTAACGTCATTGAACATATTATAAGCAATCGAAGCTGTCCTCTGAATTTTCGTCAAGTCCCAAACAAAGTGGCCTCAACACAAAGTGGCCTCAACACAAAGTGGCCTCAACACAAAGTGGCCTCAACACAAAGTGGCCTCAACACAAAGTGGCCTCAACACAAAGGGGCCTCAACACAAAGTGGCCTCAACACAAAGTGGCCTCAACACAAAGTGGCCTCAACACAAAGTATCCTCAACACAAAGTGGCCTCAACACAAAGTGGCCTCAACACAAAGTGGCCTCAAGACGAGTGGCGCATCGCTTCTCTTAGATGGCTGCTGATTAGATTTGATCAATGGTCCTATTCCAATTGAGCTTTCGACTCGAGTATCTGCTAGCTCCCTCGTAGGGGTAGACTGATGTCATGCCGCTTATGATGGATAAACTACTTGCGCCGTGTTGAGATGTGTGAAGCAATTACGTTGCAATCAGAGGAGGAGCTTCCACCAATTTGACGGTAAACATCATCTCTTTTAGACTCCGGGTTTTTAATTGTTAACTGCAGAAACATTGAGCATTAAGCAAAAATACGCCTTTATTAATCCCCAAGTTCAGTGGCTTTTCTAACTGTTGTAATTGATTCAGATAACATCCCTGAATATTTTTATCACAAAGAGACTGAGCAATAATCATATTTATAAATAAAATGATCCGATATCTAATAATTACTTGCAGACTTTTTTCTTAATTACCTGATGATGACCAATATTGCTGAACGAGTCATCCTCAAAATAAACTATTTAAACGCATTTTTCTTTTTTAGCAATACAGTTGTTTCTCGACTGAAAAAAAATCTAGTCTTGGTTTCAAAGATGAGAGGAAGCTCCTCGACTTTTAGTTGGAACAAAAGCTGGTTCAAACCAACAATGAATTTTCTTTATAGTTTTCGAGAAATGCGTTTATCTCTTAAACATCAGATGCCAGCTGATACCTAAATTACTCTATTATATTCCCTGCGTGAAAATTATGCTATTATAAATCAAAGTCTTGCGTCACGAATCTAACAACATTTTTTTTCTACACTTACTTTTGGAGACTCTCGATTAGAAAAGCCTATGCGGGCAGAGGGTCCAGTATGATTTATAAAACTCCAAATGTGAAGTTTTGTTTGTGAGAGCATTCGAAAAATACCAACTATGGAAAATAAAAAAAGAACTTATTAAAATATCGTAGTTGACATTAATAAACCTCATTTATTTAGCAATTAAAAAATAATTTGTTTAATTAATAAATTGTTTGATACAATCGATATTTCGGGTCCAATATTTATTTTTTCTCTCGCTCCCCGTTCCTCTCTTCTACTCGACTCTCCTCCCCACTCCTTTGCCGGTATTTAGGGCTTTCCTCTCGAACCCCGAAATGTTACAATTTAGGGGATGGTGTTCCGATGTCAACCTTCGCTCGGAAATCTATAACTCGATTATTACTATGGTTCGTCTTCTCGCCGGAACGCGTTGGGATTTGAAATTTTGGAGGAAATCCCCCACATCGGGCTTTGAAGATTTTATTAAATCAAAGAACTGTTCCTATCCTAATTTTATTGACATTAGGCTTATTCAATGTATGCAAATCTATATGTACGTCAGTGATGGTGTTTTTTGGAAAAAAACAGTCACCTATTCCATGTTGTTAACGATAACGATTTCATGTGAATTGAGTGGTGTATTTGTTTTCTGATTGACAGGAACGCTCGGAATAGAGATTTTTATGTGGAATAATTGAGTGATTATATGCTTTTACCATTCTGTTATTAAAGCACCTAAATTTAACAACTTCAAGGAAGCCCGCACGATAAGCAATAATATTTCATTCTATTCACAACTTACAAACGATGGTTGGTGTTTCGGACTCTATTTTAAATTAACGTATTGACAATCAAATCCATTTCACTGTCAAATATTTACAAACTGAATCTTCGCTTTAAATATGGGTAATCAAGTGAATTACCAGATTCCATTATTACAGTTATCGCTGAATAGGCAAAAGCCAACTGATCTCCGAAAACCACTAGGAATAGGCTGCACAGCGCTCTTCAGAACGAAGCCTCTGTTGGCATCAAAGGTCTTTATTTCCGTCTAGGATAACGGAGTCGATTGTCTTTGAAGTGCTGTCTTCGCACTCTGCTTTTGTCAGTCGCCCAATGAGGCTGGCCTAGCACTTATTGGCTGCTTGTCGTGATAAATAATCGTCGTATGACGAGTCTGGCGTCTTCATGACATCTTCTGAAAGAAAATGTGAACAAATTCAAATGTCTTGACTGGTTGTAGGGTACCAATGAACGCCAATTCATTGCCCCCCAACTACCACCTCGTGGTCCGCGTTGGAGCAGCTCAACTTTTGTGGATGAGTTACTGAGATTAAAACATAGTATCCCAAACAGAACGGAATTTCCAGAAACGATTGGCCTCCTTGATACTTTTACCTCATACAAACACTTTTGCCTACAAACAAATTATGTAGCTATCCCTAACCCTCTTGTTTTCACTAAAACAGAGTGGCGTAACCCTAGACAGTCTTCTTATCTTCCCAAACACTGTTTCAGTTCCTGAAGCACTGATTCATACCCCAACACTATTCCGTTCCCTCTAAACACTGTAGTACTCCCAAAAGGCTTTTGCCTTCTACAAATACAATTGCCAAACCACAAACACGGTTGTCTTCCCAGATACTCGGGACTACCCGGAAACATTGCTGCCTAACC
>SDVV010017019.1:0-14091 GCA_016164225.1 Gammarus roeselii | reverse complement strand
CCAAATCCACCTGGTCTCCCAAGTCCCCCGGGTTCCCGAAACCCCGGGTCCTCGAGTCCCGCGGATCCCACGAGTACCTCCTCTCCCTGGGTCACCTCCTCTCAACCAACCTCGATACATATAATAATAATGATAAAATTCAAAATTTATCACCATGAAAAAGGGCAGAGAAAAATAATAGAGCCCAAGCAAGAAGAAATAATAAAATACTAAAATAAAGTGTTAATGATCTATAAAATGAATAAGCATCCATCCACCCCAACCCTTCTGAGTTTATTTAATTGCATATCCCCACGAGGTGTTGGCCTGGTACATAGGTTGTCTGTATGTGGACACTTCAAGTCTCTTAATAGGAAACTTTGATATCTTGTTATTTAGTATCTCGGGCACCCCTGTTATTTCAAGGGTTTGTATTGCCAAACACGACTGTATTTAGGGTATTATCAAACTGTGTAGTTACCATTTAATAGCCGTTCGTTGTTCATCCGTTATCTAATTTAGGTACGTTGACCAAAAAATGTAGTGAATATTCAGAATTACGTACGTGGTTTATTATTGAAACAAAAGCTATAGTATTTGATTTAATCCATCCGCTTTACCCCTTGTATGTAGCGTTACAAATGATACAAATCGAATACCTTACCATTATACGTTCACGCATTGTCAATCCGTATGAATGTGGACAATGAAACATGTTCAAGTCTATTTCTATTTATTTAGGAAATGCTTCAGTAGGAACATTTAAAACATTACCATCAATCTTTTCAATCATTTTAGGAGCGGTTGCAGGAGTTCACGTTCACGCATTTTTCAATCCGTATGAATAAAGATGAAACTTATTCAGTTTAATAATCTTTTATCCATTTGATTAGGGCCTCATTTCGACCTGAGTCAACGTGAGTCATAATAGGCTCCCCCATAGGGCGCGACCGTCGTTGATTCAGGTAAGTCCGCACGGCCTCGCGTGCGAAAATATTAGTTTTCGCAAGATGAAGTCTGCACATATTTAAATTGCGGCATATTCGCGTACGAGAGAGTAAATAGTTAATTCGTATCTACGTAAAATGTGTTATTTCTGTGCGTGATGGGGTGGAGAGACCACCTCATTTGCCCAGGTGTTAGAAGTTTAGACCGCTTTGTATAGTCCGGGGTGTTTTCCGAAAGCGAGGAGCTCTTTATGGTAGGTTGGGTCTGTGAGTAGGCTTTGTAGGTTGCACGGGGGACCTAGGAACGCTCATAGGGCTGCCGCGAGTGCGTTGCAATCCATCAGTAAGTGTTTGACGCTGATAGTCACTTGGTGGCAACAGGAGCAAGGTGGCGTGTTTGGTCCCGTGTCGACATCCATCAGGTGCTTAAGAGTTATCCACGTGTGTCCCGTGCACAAGCGGTTGATGAACACTTAGTTTTTCCTGTTGGTGAACTTTGTTTCCCATTCTCCGACTGAGGGTTTGTCTGAAAACATTTTTTGTCCACTCAATTGCCACATTTCATCCCATCGGGATTTTATATGGTGGTTGATGATAAAACCAGTCCCGGTAATGTATTGCAAAAAATAGTTCTTGGGGAGTAGATACCAGTTTAACAAGCGAGTCCGCAAGTTCGTTTCCTCTTATTCCAGCGTGCCCGGGGATCCAGCATAATTCCACTGCCTGACCCGCCTCGGTCATCACGAAGAGATCGTGCTGCATCTTCCGTAGAACTGGATGTTCATAGTGCAGTGTTTAAAGCTGGGTGCTCACACTCAGACTGAGATAACGTATTTGGAGAAGCGATGTGTTTTAGCCATAGAGACTGCTAGTTCGAGTGCGCAAAGCTCAGCACAGAACACAGAGGCCTCTCGTGGGAGGGTGGCCGAGAGTGGGGTGTCCCAGCACACAGCGGCGGCTCCCACTCCGCCCGCGGTTTTGGAGCCGTCAGTGTATATGTGGCGGTGCTCTAAATATTTTTCCTCGAGTAGTCTTAGGTTGGAGTAGTTGCTTTAGGGTAGATTTGCAGGTCTAGGTTGACCGGTGGTGGGTTGATCATCCATGTTGGTGTGTTAATTTGGAGGATTCGGCAGGAAAACGAATGCTTAATAGCTTTAAGAATTGACGTCAAGCGAGGTCCGCAGGTTGTCCACACGAAGAGGAAACTGTGGGCATATATTCTTTCTAACCGCGAATATGTGCTTATCGGATATGTTAGTGATGCAGCCGATGGCTGAGTTGTTAACGAGACTTCTAGACTTCAAATAGTATTGTAGTGAAAGTTTGTCTCGCCGGAGCTGAAGTGGAAGTTAGTTAGCGAGCACGTTAAGTGATTCGATTGAAGTGGAGCGGAACGCGACGGTTGTGATACGCAAAGCATTGTTTGCGATGGTAGAGAGGGTCGAGAGTAGTTTTGGCTGCAGATCCGTTGACAACGGCTTCGTAGTCCATGCGCGATCGTAATATAGCTCTGAACAACATCCTTCCGGTGTCCATGTCGGCACCGAACTTCAGATAGGTTACCGATTGGATAAGTCCCGTCGACATTTAGCTTCGAGTGGCCAGGGCTGCAATGTGGGGTCCCCACGGGAGTTCAGGGTCCCACACAAGTCCCAAGAATTTGATAGGTTCTTCGTATACTAGGGGGGTGTTGAGCAGCGTTAGGGCCGGTTTCAGGTGTAAACCGGGCAAAAGGGTAAAGTGCATGCTTTTAGTTTGAGAGGACGAGAATCTGAATCCGTTTAGGGAAGCCCAGTTCCCGACTAGGTTTAGCCACATCCGGAGTTATGTTGAATTATACCGAGGTTGGGGTGTCACTAGTTTATTTGTAGGTCGTCCACGTATAGCGATGAGAGCAGTCATCAGTCTCTGGTAAGAATGTCTGCTAACTGATCTATTTTGAGGATAAAAAGAGCAACACTGAGGACGCTTCCCTGGGAAAAAACATTTCTTGCGAATATGACCGAGACTGTCGCCAAACTTGACCCTGAAGGTGCGATTTTGTAGAAATTAATGGATGAAAAATGGTAGTCGACCTCTCTAACCTTTACGGTAGAGATCTTTCATGATCCCGTATTTCCAGGTAGTGTCGTATGCTTCTTCAACGTCGAAAAGAATATGGAAACCATATGTTCTCTCCGGACAAAGGCCTGTCTTACGTTTGATTCTAATCGTACGAGGTGGTCCGTTGTGGAGTGGCGCTTACGGCCACCGCACTGTATGTTATAAGGCCTGCCATGCATTTCAAAGTAGTCGACTAGGCGTGAGTTCATCATTCTTTCCATTGTCTTACATAAGACGCTGGTAAGGGCAATGGGACGATAGTCATGTGGGTCGCTGTGACAGTTTCTGGGTTTGGGTATCGGGATAGTTACAGATTCCCGCCATTGGTTGAGAACGAATGAATTCGAATACAGCGTATTGATCACATTTCGTAGGTGCTTGAGAGCGCTGTCAGGAAGGTGTTGGATCATGTTGATGTGCACTCGGTTTGGCCCGGATGAGGTTTCAAGAGTGTGGTCAATTGCATCTTGTAGTTCATGGATGGAGAAAGGTTTGTTGTAGAATTCTTCATTATTGGAAGTCAAGTCTATGTACTCACTTTCTCTTAGGATCTTTTTCCTGTTGGAAAGAAGCCGTATAATTTGTCGATCGTGATATTTGGCTGAAAAGTCTGAGCTAGTTTTTCCGCGATGTCCGCGTATGAAGAATAGACAGAGACTCCGTCCGACAGTAAGTTGATAGGTCGCTCGGGGCGACCTTGGATAAGTGATTTATCCCACACTTGGGAAAGAGGTGCGTTTCGATTGATAGTGTTGACTAGCTGGGTCCAGCTTCTCGCTTCATCTCCACACCAAGTTTGCGGAACACTGCAGTTTTTTTTTTCCAGGCTAATCTGTTCCTGGGGGAACGTGTGCGGCGGAAAGCTTCGCACATCCTGTCACGCCGATCCCTTGCTTCTTGTACCTCCGGGCACCAAGGTTTTGGGAAAAAGGTTGAGGGTACATACTTGGGAATGCATGCAGTAGCTGCACTCAGGAATTTTTCGTTTAGATGTATGATAAGGTATTGCTCCGAAATGTCTTCGGGAAGGCCCTCCACATCGTCCCAGGCGACATGTGTCTAGTATTTCCTCCCAGCTGGCTTTCCGGTAGTTGAATCGAAGTTCTTGTGAGTTAGGATTGTTTGGTTGGTTAGCAAGGAGCGATATGATCACTGGGTTGTGATCACTGTCATGTGTTGAAGGCAGGACTCCCCAAACGAGTTGGGGAGCTAAAGAAGGGGAACAGATTGATAAATCGCAATAGGTCTTGAGATACATATCTTCCCTGCGACAGCTTGGAGTTCTGTTCACAGAGGGAAGAGGTGGTGAGAAATGCTTTGAAGGATCATAAGTGCCACTCCGCTGTGTGCAGTCACATTATTGTGACCTTCACGACGGTGTATGACATATTGAGGGATAGAGAAGGTGGCTGTGTCGCGGAGTGTGATCTCCTGGAGGCCTACCACCGAAGGTTAATGGGTGGAGATTAGAGATAGTAATTCATCTTGCTTGCTTTCAAGACCCTAGCAATTCCACCGAGGTATTGAGTGTTGTTCATTCCGGATTTGTTTCACCCTCAGATTTTGGTGGTTTGGAGCGGTCGCGTGGTTAGAAGAAACTCGTGTGGTGTTTTTGTCTATGAGGCCTAGGTGTCCTAGATCGAGAGCATTCGCATGAGCGTCCGCTTTCTGTAGAACATTATCTTCTACACTCACGCCGTTCTCTGCTGTGAGTGCTCTTGTAGGAGGAAGAGGAAGAGGATGAGGGTGTTCTTCGTGTTTGCTTCTTGAGCGAGCGCGTTTCTCTACTATGGAGGGTTTTTTAAACATTATGATGGGCTGAGTAGAAGTCGTTGAGATATTTGAGTTTAGTGCGATGCATGGTAGATCTCGTGTTCTGGGGTATCAGTTCTTAGTTCAAAATTTTCAAGGCGTCCTCGCTCAAGCGATGGTCGTCCTCACTTGAGATGCTCTGGTGTTGGTCATGTTAGCCGAGGGTTAAATACCTCACTTTGGTTTTCACTGGTTACGGTTGCAGTTATGACTGTCAGATGTCGTTCAACGCTCTGATCAAGGAGAGCTGGGGTTTATGGGTGCTACTCATCTTTTTGCTTCGTGACGAGGGTGTCACGTGTCCCGCGGTCGTCTTAATCCGTGTCTCTAGGCCTTTGGCTTTTCGGGTTCTTGGACCTCTCCTCGTAGTCGACAGAGGCAGCATCCATCGCAGTGCTTTCCTGGGCACTTGTGGATTAGTTGCTTGGGGCGCCCGCCTCTTACGAGGGCGGTCGCTGGGCTGGTTGTGGTATTGTTAGTACTGGAGAGGGATTTAGGAGTCACGGTAGTAGTTTTTGTTAATTGTACAAATATTGTCTGTTGGGGTAGACTTTGTTGTAGATTTAAAAGCTTTGGCGTAATTTAAATTACGGCAGTTTGGGTTTCCGTCATAAAAGATTTAGATGGCTGGTTTTCGTGTGACTCTACGGTCATTGTGTAGGATTGTCATTGCTTTTTGGTCCATCTGCTTTGGACAGTAACCTGCCTAATGGAGGCATGAGCAGTGGTAGCATTTAGGTTGGTGGGCTGTGCAGTCCTTTCGGTCATGCTCACCGGCGCACCTTTTACAGCGTTGGGGTATGTATGGCTGGCAGTACTTGATGACGGCCGTATTCCAGGCATTTTTTGCACATAGCAGGCCATGTCGCCACCGGGTAAGTTTGTTTATCCCTGTTCGCCCGGAATTTCTATAAATTCCGGTGTGTCACGGGCTGGGAAAGTGATTTGGTACGCGGTGGTGTGGATGTTCCGTGGTTTAATCCATTCTGCTAGGGAAACTTTGGTGATTCCATAATCCTTCGCTTAACCTGCTGCAAAACCCTTAGGTCAGTTTTGAGAGTAGTTGGAAGTGTATACAAGTCTTTGAGCATTGAACGGATGTACTCCGACAGCTACCTTGTGTTCGTCCATTTTGTTTATCCTTTGTATAGAGTTACTTTGCACAATATTTACGACGTGGGCCAGATACTTCTTGCACTGTCTGTTAATATTTATCGGTCTGCCTCCCGGTTGTTCGGAGAGCGAGTTCATGGCAAATGGGTTCATTGAGGGGGCATCTTTGTCTGCGCCACCATCTGCAAGCGTTATGAGGAAGTGGTTTTTCACAAATTCTGTTTCTGGAGAGTATGGCGTCACTTTGAAGTTTTGTGTCTACTTAGATGATAAAGCTATAGTCACCGCTGGCGGTGATGTTGAGAATTGGACGGCCAGTCATGGAGCCCAGTTCTTCTCGTATTTTTTATTGGCAAATATCCGGTCTGTCATTGACATCAAATGTAATTTTCAAGTGTTCGGGGAATTTAGGGCAGTTGTTGAATAGGTTGTGGTCATCAAATCGTGTGTATTGTCTCCCGTTTTTTTTTTGGTGTTCGGGCGTTAAGAGTTTCGGCTGGGAGGAGAGCGATGTTATCGGAAAGGGCAGAGGCGGAAGCAAACGAAACGGTTACGGGTTCCCTGGCCTCTATCCTCTTCATCAGCTCCTCCAGTCGGGCATTCGGCCTCTTAGTTGCACGAAGGTTCTCGAGTTTAGAGACGTTCGCAGAGGGTGCCGGGCAGCTCCAGCTCGGGAAGGCCTATCATTTGGCATATCTTGCCCAGGGTTTTCTGAATTCCGGTTATATTCGCGTCCAGCTTCGAAACGCGTTAATTTGTGTCGTCGATTACGACCAGAGTCAGGTCTCCTGTCGACGAGAAACTTAGGGGCTTGTCTTTCTTGCTGACTTGTTCGAGTGCGACGCTCTGGAGGGGCCGTCAGCCCCTCTCCGATAGGGCATGGTCCTGCCCATGGTTTGGTCCCCGGCTTCTTCCCGGGGTCTGGGTAATGAAGGTGGGGCCTTTTTTAAATTTATTTCTGTTGTATATACGTATATATATACACACCAACTTAATTGCTCCTATAACCAACTTTAAGTTCAGTTTCTATTTATTTATTTATTATTTGCTTCAATGTTACACCGGAGTCCCAACGCGAAGTTAATGCAGACTCCCCCGTAGGGCGGTCTTCAGTTTCTATTGTTACGATTTGTTTCTTTCACCCTTTTGATACAGAGTTTGTTCATTTCAATTAGTTTTGATTCTAAATTCACAAATGTCGGTGTCAGTGTGGGGGGCTCACCTCTTTGTGCACCGAGGGGGGGAATGTAGCTTAAAAGAAGGGGGGGACGGTGGAGGGATCTTTTAACTCAAAACGTATTTACACAAGACAAATAAATATTGGTGGATAACGAGGACACCACGGGAAGGCGGGTGAGCCTGGGATGCCCAATCAGGGGTATCCCTCTGAGCTGCCTTATTGCTCTCGCTCCGAAGAGGACAATAGTTCTCTCCAATTTAGTTTAAAAACTTCAACTTTTTCGAGACTGTATTCGGTCTCTGAGCGATATTCGGCTGGGAGCGGTGACCGGCTCATATTTTGATACAGCAAAAAAGTTTCTAAACCCTGGAAACTTAAAACTTTTGATCTTAGACGCGAAGAACAGTAGGCGATGGTGTTTTCGTACTCACTGGGTCACTCATTGATTACGATACCGCCTCTGCGCAAAGCTCATTTATCTATTACATGGTTACATAAGAACATTAACATATTAGGAGCAGTTATTTGGGAATGAACCACTGATCGCTATCTTAGCGGTAGACCACTATCCGTCAACGTCATACAGAGACTTTATCTCGAGTCTCACTCCTCGCGTGACCATGTCTAATAGCCCGATTGCACCTCTCCACGACAGTTTACGGCGCCTTCAATCACTTGCCGCGTTGCTGGTAAAATATAGTGTTGCACCACATTTGGACGTGCAGTAGAGGGCCCCCAAGGAAAAAAGTTTGATACGCTTTAGAAGGGGAGAAATAAGATTGCTCGTCTAAGTGGATGTTCGTTCATGGTGTCAGGGTTTATTGATTTCAGCATATGCGCAAGAAATGTTTGCCTGGTTTATTTCGATTGGCCAGTGTGTAGGATTTTATTCTTTCCTAATAGAACATGGTATTTTAGTATTAAATCGATTTGGCTGTATATGGAGTTCTATTTAGTGTAGCAGACAGTCTTTAGTCTCATTTTTATGTTATAGTTACGTAGTAGTATGGTTACATAAAAAACTCTAGTCATGTTGGGAACATTTATCATTTTAGGAGCGTTTGCAGGAATTTACGTTCGCGTATTTTCAATTCATACGACTGAACAATGAAACTTATTCATGAATACATCTATGTTTATCGCATGGTTACACAGAAATATTAACACATCGGGAACAGTCAGAGAATCTAAACCGAATACGGGGACGTAATTTCATTATTCACCAGACTGCTCTCACCAAAGACGACCTCACCCTGCTAACGTCTCTCTATTGTTGAATCCATGTTTACATTATCATCCACGGCACACCGCTTCCTCTTTTCAGTGACTGCATATTATTAAATGGATTTATTGGGTATGTATGGATTCCTATAGGCCAGAGTTGTGCACCTATTGACATAACTAATAGTTTCTAGACCTTACAGATGTAATTTTAAATATTGCGTACAGTTTGAAGCTGGCACGCTTGCGCGCGAATGTTATGTATAGCCTCAAAGTGGGTATGTGCTCTGGTTATGGATCTCTATGGTTCATGTCTGATTTTGGCTTGCGTCTGGTAAGACACGTTATGCAACCGATTTGTGGCATCGGACTCTAGCAACGTACTGTTGACACTTTGGTTGAAAGCATATGAATTCTCTCTGGTAGTCGTCGGCAGTTTCGATTTTCAGTAGTCCCAGCTGTCTTTTTGATTCATCGTACAAAGGATGCTTTTACGACGTAGTTGGAGAAGTTCATGAATGCCGACAGGGGAGCTTGCCACATTTCCGCCTCAATGTCGGCCACACCTTTTTAACTGGAGGGGCACAGTGTCCCGAGTAAACTAGAGACTGTCACCGTATTGGGTTTTAATGTCTCATAAGAGAAGCTGTAAATTTTTGCTTTAGCTTCCATTTGGAGCCGATGAGATATATATTTATATATCTAATACTTTAGGCAACTGAGTGCAATTGGAATTGCAGCACGAGCATTCATGCTGCACAACTGCAAGTTTTTCAATGCTAGGCATTCGAGATGAACTTGTGGATATTTCAAACTATCATTTATAAGCAATATTATCAATTTGTAAATGATGCTAATGTTCCTATTTATATAATAACGACGGTGTCTGGAACAGTAAATAAAACCATTTACAGTAAAATCGATATAAACTACAATACCATCAGCTTTTAATTACAAAATTCTGCAAATACTGCCAAATCGATAAGTACCAGGCTAACATTTCTTGCGTATATGCCAAATAACTAATTCGTAACACCCTGGACGAACGTTAATATAGACTAGCAAGCTTATCTAACTCCATTTTCCAAAGTGGATCCAACTTTGAGCCCTACCACGTCCAAATGTGTTGTAACAATATTCCTACCAGCAACGCGGCAAGTGATTATGTGCCGAAAACAGACATGGTTGATATGCAATCTGGCTATTAGGCAGGGTCACGAGAGGAATGAGACTGAGTATTTGACATGGACGGATAGGTCTGCCGCTACGAATGCGATCAGCGGTATCATTTCCAAATGACTTCAGATATGTAAATGTACTTATGCACTCATGATATGAATGGATACTAATAAATTGAACAGGTTTCACTATCCACATTCATACGGATTGAAAAAGGTGAGAACGTGAACCTCTGCAACAGCTCCTAAAATGATGGAATAGACTGATCCTATGTAACCATGCATTAAACGAATAATAATAGACTCTCCAACATGTTTCTTTGTCCACATTCATACGGATTGACAAAACGTGAACGTATAATGACGAGGTATTCAATTTGTATCATATGTAACGCTTTGCCCTGATACTAAAAACTAAATACATACAGGGGGAAAAGCGGATGAATTTAATCACATGCTCTTGCTTACGCTTTATAATAATTTACAACAATTCCGAATTTCACTAATACGTATTTAGGTCAACATACCTGAATTGGATTCGATCGAGCAACGAAATCCTATTATATGGTAACTACATTGTTCAATATTACCCTAGATACGGTGATTTATTTTATTTATTATTTGCTTCTATGTTCCACCGGAGTCCCAACGCGAAGTTAATGCAGACTCCCCCGTAGGGCGGTAAAGATACGATGTTCGACCAACACAAAACCTTGAAATACCATGGGTGACTGCGATAATAATTAAGGTAGAATTTTATTAAAAGATACTTAATCCTCCACATACAGCAAACCACGTCCGTACCAGGCCAACACCTCATGCGGCCTTACCAATTCAAGAAACTACACCGTACAATAATACTTGCCCTAATACCTATTGACATACAATCAATCCATAATAACCAATAACCAACCTTCGCTCAAGCCATCCACACGAGATATAGCGTGCAAAATACTAGATCTCGTTCACGGCCAACCTTCTAAAATTTGTTTTATCTGAACCCCTACCCACCTCCATGTGAAATAGGCCGGCTCAGCAACATAGAGAAAAATAACAATCTGAAACTGCATAAGAACATTCGCTGGTCTGACGATCATTGACACCAGAAAGACACGAGTCGGGACGTGAAATAAGATTAATACTTTAACCCGACTGCAGACTTGAGACCATCCTCGAAAACAAGAATGGATCCCTGAGCGAGCACAGCGGTCTCCACGTTTATCTAACAAACTATTCAAGACTCGACCATAAGGGAATTTCAAGTCCAGTCCAGCAGCAATTCCTCGATTAATTCAAGGTGTAAGTATCCAGTCGACTAATTGCCAGCAGAGCCGGAATTTGAACATCCACTAAAAAAACACTTGGCAAAAATCAAACTAAATTACAATCAACATATATATTCGTTAGGCAGAAACTCCGCAATTCAGAGAAGTAGTGTAGAGAGTAGCAAGAAGAGTGGACCACGCCGATCATGTATATTTTTAAGTTGAAATCACGATTTCATAACCTCTGCGTGCACTTAATTTTAATTTATTATTTGCTTCAATGATCCACCCACCGGAGTCCCAACGCGAAGTTAATGCAGACTCCCCCGTAGGGAGGTGATGCACTTAAATTAGCTTAGTGTCCTACCCCAGACCATATTCTAAGAGCCCAGTATTACAGTATCATAATACGGTGCAATACATTTCGGTGAAGTCCATTTCATTTACTGAAAGTACGACTTGAAGATGCCTTTCCGCTTCTGTCGTGCCAGCTACCTTGGAGAAACCGCTATTCCGCATTGTCAATTTAACTACTAGAGGAAACATTTCAAGTAGATAGAACTCCCTGCACGGACTCCCTTAATATACAGGGTCATTCATCGTCAAAAACTGCGCGACTCCACGACTTATGCGCAATACTGCGCGATTACACGGCTAATGAATTCGATTATCACTATATCGGAATAGTTAATTCGAACGTGAAACGTTATACGCACATGCATGTCCCCATCTGCCTGCTATCCTATGCCCAGTTGACTCTCAATGTCACGCTCAGACTTGAATTCACCGACAGAATCCCCACACGGAAGAATAATTTGTCTTACCGACGAGAACAAGTAAAGTGGACGTTTAATCCAATATGAAAGATTGCAGTTCAGCGTTTGTTATAACCATTCCTGCCAAACATGGTAAAATCGGACATTTACTATATAACACATATATAACCTGCTATACACGGTTTATGAGCTGAACTCTGTTCACATCCCTGGAATTTTTCTGCTTAGATTTGATTTTTGTAAACGAGTATCGTATGATTAGATTACAAGTTGTCCAGAAATACACTCGCCTTTCGTCCTTTATTGCACCAAGATATAGGCAACTGGTCTGAACTAAAACCCCTCCGAGGGGCTCTTCTGAATATGATTAGTCAAGTCGAAGAACAACGGAACTGGTCTGGACTGACACTCCCTGCGAGGAGCTCTTTTGATTTTAAGTAGTCAAGTCGGGGAACAACGGAACTGGTCTGGACTGACACCCCCTGTGAGAGACTCTTCTGAGTATGAGTAGTCAAGTCGGGAAACATCGGAACTGGTCTGGACTGACATCCAAAGCAAGAGGCTCTTCTGAGTATAAGTAGCAAAGGCGAGAAATAACGGAAAAGATATATAAACGTCTTTCCTCCAAATAATAGAGAAAACTTACTGGAACGCAATCCAAAGCAATACTGTTCATAAAAGAATATCTGACTAGGATTATCATCAAATGGTATCATCTCCGGACGACTAATCAGGGGCAACGTGGTTAACGCAGCATCAATTCCTAACTGTTACACAGGAAATGAACTGATTAACCCACAGCACAATAGTAAGCGTCATAAAAAAAATCATACCAGTCATTCAAATAAGGTCGTTGAACGCTTGACGTTTTAATACTGGGCGGTGATCACGGATGAAAAGGCTAGGTAGATCATTTGATCCTGTGTGCCTGCTCAACTATTGATTAGATGTGTGCCTAATTTCCACCGGTGCCTCAAAGAAAGTTATCGCAAGCTCCCCCGCAGGGCACTGTCAACTATCGAGCAACAGGCTGCGTCCCAAGATGAAAGTATACCCATTGAAAAAAATCTCAAAATTATACTGCCTATTCCATGAGGTGATATGATTTGAATTGGATTTAGACCTACACCGAAGGACACAGCAAGTTTACTTGAGTTTACTTTCTTTCGCAGTGCAATACAAATATTTGTATTCATTGATGCTGAGAGGATAGAAGCCTTTCGTCGCGAGAAAAAAACACTGGTAAGCTGGCAGGATAGAAGAGGGAAAGGGAAGAAGCGGTGAACGACGTCCACACTAACGCAGGAAACCCCACAAATGAGAACAGCGAAGATTGAATGAGTTAGGAGTGAAAGTTATTAATTGCCAGACAGTCCCCTTAACTATGGGTTTAGCTATTTGATTGGATTTTGGCCTATTTTCCACCAGAGCCTCAACGTGAGTCATAATAGGCCGTAGGGCTCAATGATCATGGATTCCAGTAGGCTCGCACCCCTCTGAGTGCAAGAAATTCAACGTTGTCAAAGTTAAACTATTTGAATATTTTAGTCGCGTCAGACGCACGCTGGTGCGTACAGGAATAACGTTTAGACGAAACGGACCACCGCTTTCAATCATTTAGAACTTCATGAGTAATATGTATGCGCGCTAGTGCGTACAGGTAGCATCGTCGAGACTGGTACAAGGTTTACGGCTACACGGACAAAGCTCCGACAGCAACGCAACACAATGTTTACAGCTACGCAGTCTAGTTCAGTTAATGTACATTTTATTTAACCAGGAAAAATAAAGACTCAGAGGAAACTAATCGAATCCCTGCCTCCAACCACTTGAAACTTCATGAGTAACAAGTTCGCACGCCAGTGCGCGTATATAGTATCGTCGAAATTGGTACAAGGTCCACGGCTAAACGGACTAAGTCAGCTCCGACAGCAACGCAACAAGAGGTTCACAGCTACGCGGTCGAGTTATATTACAGTAGTTTTCATTTTCTCAGGTAAGATGAAGACTCATACAACGAATCCCCGCTTCCAATCATTTAGTACTTCTAGAAATTTCGAATAATTGGGGTTCAAGAAGAAATAATACATTTGTGGACTCGCGGGAATTGATTTGATTTGATTTGATCCCCATTTCCACCAGAGCCTCAACGTGAGTCATAATAGGCTCCCCCGTAGGGCTCGACGATCATTGATTAAAGCAGGCTCGCACGCCTAAGTGTGCGAGGAAAAAACAAAACAACGCTTTCAACGTTAGAAAAAAGTGAAAGTTTTAGCAATAACAGACGCACGCTGGTGCGCAAAAGAAAAACGCTTACTCGAAACGGACCTCCGCTTCCATTCTTTTTAGAACATTAACTGTGATATGTACGCACCTTAGTGCGTACAGGGAGCATCAAGATTAGTACAAAGTCAGTGGCTACACGGGCAAATTCAGCTCCGAAAGCAACGCAACACAACACAATATTTACAGCTACGCGGTCTAGTTGTATAAATACAATTTATTCATTTAGGTAAG
>SDVV010017018.1:0-14092 GCA_016164225.1 Gammarus roeselii | reverse complement strand
ATGTATTGGAGAAGAAACGCTACTTGATTTATATAACATCGAAAAGTTTTGATCCACTATTTTATTCATTGTTTGTTGTATGGGGAAGTAGCAATGCTTGGTGAGCATCTAAACCAAGTGATTTTAAACCAGCATTAACTGGATGCAGTACTGGTTGTTTTAATATGCTGGTTAACTCGATTTATGTTTCAATTCCCTGATGTGTTTGGAAGCAATTGGCGTGTCGTAGAGAAACGGGGTGACCGTGGGTCAGGTTACTGTTTCGCAGCAGGGGTAAACCAGTGAAGACTGTCGAGCCCTGCTGCTAACACTGAGCACCGACTTCACTACAGACCCGGGGTGGGTGTTATGGGCTCTTGGCTACATCTTTTAGCGCTTTAAGGCTAAGTTTTTATATGTGTGTGAGTGCATGAGGAGAGTGTGAAGTGCATCTTGCCGTCGGCCCCCTCTCATGTGGGATTCTTCCATGCATCAGGATCTTCATCGGAAAGCCACCGCAATGAGCAGTCCTCGTTTTAAAATATTTCCTCTGCTTTCTGCTAAAGCATTATCATCCGAAACTCAGCCATTTATTGAGTGATACGTGATTATTCAGGTTGGAGTACTCAGCTTACTCATGCAGCGAAGAAACATTCATAAATTGTTTAGACGACTGCGAAACTGCGGAATTGGCTTTTAGTCTCAGGCAACTTCTCATGATTACAGCGTACGCATGCACTGCATCCTGAACGAACGATTCTTGAATAAAATGTAAGAGGTCAATTTGAGCAAGATTTTTGCCTGTTTTTGATTGATATATGATAAACCGTTAGGCAAGGATATGAAACTAATATCACATTTTCAATGATACTATAGATTCATAGATTACGCACGTAGTAAAATATCATGATAATAATGATAGTCTATATTGAAATCTGGTTTTAAACACAGTATATATAAACACCTAACTGAGGAAATTTATTTGGTCTATTTGTACAACATGAAATAACACGTCAGAAAAAAACATCACAAATAATGGAAAGGATAAACATATAATCGCCTTGACTCACATAATCATGCCGTGCATACAAATAATCTTATCGTAACGATGGTAATCTTACTTGTTCATATCTTCTATCGCAAATGCATAATTACATTTCATTTTCTGAACGGAAGAAATAGTTAAATATTATTGGCTTTGAAATCGGTCAGCTGGCAGTGATTGATATGCGTGGGACCCAATAAATATTTCTTTGAAAACGGGCCCATGATACAGTACCAGAAGAACAACACACCTGCTAAATATCTCTTGATAGCAGTCATTAGCATCAATCGCCAAGTACAAAATTAAGTTCAAATAGCACCACTTCCGCCCAACACAGTTTCACAATCCTTTGTGTAAGAGTGAGCTGCATCGCTCGTCTTGTACTGAGTACAGAAGATGTGGGTACACTAACGACAACTACTTCTTCTTGAGAGCATTACTTGGAATAACATTGCACAGTTTTCTCAGGGTACCACATGATTTGGACAACTTACTGCAGTCTCGATCGATGTGAGCTATTATACTGTATTTGTCGTCTGTATACAGGCCTCATATACACGACCCTATTTCGAAATCCTTCGGACTCGGAAAAGCACGAAAAGTTCTACTCGAAATTAAAGAGTTTTAATAATTTAACTTCAAATATTGTCACTGTTCTTAAAATCAACAATCTGAACAGATTTTAGTTCAGAAAATCACTGGCTGTTCTAGTAATTTATTCAAAACTAATTGAATACTAATATTCCAAAAACATTGTTATTCCAAGATTCGAAAATTTCCCTCATTATAGGCACACCCTGCTAGCTCTTGGTAATTATCCCTCACATTCGATCAAAACAAATACATTCCACATTTAGAGGAGGTATCCAATCAATGACTTTCACAACCATTTTCCATGGAAGAAACTGCTGAGAGGCCTCAAGTGCTTGTGGAGTGCAGGGGGCATCATATCATTTGGGGCACCAAGTAAACGGCAAAAATATTCGTGTTGTTATCTGCTACATGATACTTCTGCTGTAACTCCTGCTCAAATTGAACGTCATTTTCCAGTTGATATACCAGGTGCAATTTAACAAATATTTGAATAACTTACTGTCAGGAGGCAGTGACGGCCCAAAGTGAATAAACCGCCAACGGTGAAGGATGGGAGGCTCTCCAGCTCGTGGGCGATGGCAGAGAGCTCACGCTGAGGACAAAGGATAAATGTAGAGCTGGAAAGGTTCTAAAACACTTCGATGATTCAAGCTACAAGCAATCGCTGTAGGCAAGTGAACAATGTTAAGGCAGGAAAATTTCACCAGATGGATGGAGACCAAAAGAACACGCTATCCGCATATGGGCGTGAAAAAAGGATACCCCTGGCAAAACAAGTGATTGTTGATTGATGTAATAATTCAGGATGCAATAGATATCGTTTAGAGATGCTAATATCAGACAGTAGACGTTGTAGGAAAATGAACGAAGTGGCTTCTCTTTGGTGGCATGACTACGGGGCTATCGATTTTGGCATTACAAACAATAAGGATCGCAAGATCTTTGATTGGGTCGGATATATGGAATCCGTTGCCCGAGCAACCGAGTGGACCAGAGTGGGCTAGTAGCAGAATAGACAGAAGCAAAGAGGTGAGAAACGTGCATTTAAAAGAGAGAGTGTCAGCCACGTTGGCTGATGGGGACGTAAGAGCTCCGGTGTGAGAGCTTGCTTCATCATTAGGCTTTGCGCCAATGAATGGAGCTACGACAAACTTCTTTTAATTACACCACCTTCCTGCCAGGGAAATGTGTTTCACCAGTTTCCCCGGATGAGGACCGTGCGGTCCCCACACTTAGCGTGAAGAGGGTGTCCGAAGGACGATATTCTCTTTTTCCCAGGCTCTGTTGGGAGATCTGGATGGTCTGCTTCCTAGTCATCGTATGGCTTTGTTAGAGCGTGAGTCGGACACCGGCGCCCGCCCACGGTCGCGGCTGACAGAATTCACTAATATCTTACTGAGAAGTTAGGTGCTATTACCACCTTCTTGGGATCTTCTATTAGCGCTCTGATGAAGAAGACGGTGGCATACGTCCGATACCACTTGAGAGTACCTCGAAGAGGCTTGCTACCATGGTGGGAGTCGAACCACTGTGATAGACAATGCCAGGAGCTTTGCCCCAAACATTAGGTTCCTCAACCAAACAAGGGTGTGAGGTATCTGCCCACGCTGTCAGAGCGTATTTAAATGGCAGTAACAGAAGAAATATTTTTGAAATTGGAATGCACAACGCTATTAACAGTATCAAAAGAAATTATTTCCTGATAGGGCAGTAACAGAAGAAGTATTTTTGAAATTGGAATGCACAACGCTATTAACAGTATCAAAAGATATGATTTCCTGATAGGGACTCGGAACCGGCTCGAGGCACATTTAGGCAGCGCTTCGGCAAGCTCATTCGAAGCCAACAGCCTCATATTAAGGTGAAGAAGTTTTACAGTCATCCACTGGTATTAGGCAGGCGGAAACAATCGGACCGGCACTGTTCTCTCTGGGGGTTGACGAGGCTGCCCACACTGCTGACTCTTTACCAGCGTCTGGTACGTTGATGATATCTCTCTTGAAGACACCTGAGAAAGTGTTGTATGACGTACAGTGCCTAATAAATTAGTTGCAAACAATTGGGTGGAGGTTAACGATGAAACTAGTGAATTAACTATTCTGAATCACTTACCTTGAGAGTTGGATCATACAGAATGAAATTAGTCAGAGTGGTTCCAATTAGCCAGTGTACGCTGTTGGGAGCACCACTTTCAGAGAAGGGTTTGCCTGCAGATTTGAGAAGTAAAATGACCTGGAAATAATGATCAGCGTTTGGAGAATATCGACAGTCATCAAGCTCTTATTCTGTCGAAAATATGTTCGTTGCTCAAATCTTACCCGCTTCTCAACATGATGAGTGCGTGTATAGTTTGGATTTGGTGTTAAGAGATGCCGTTGCTAGGGTGTTCAATATCCCAGTTGATGACAGGTCTTGGAACCAATATCCTTCACCACTTCACCAGTTAGTCATTCAGGCTTCGGGTTGTGAAAGGCCGGAAATAATGTGCTTCCAGCCTTCATCTCGTCGATACATTCTATGAGTGAATTGAAATTGTCCTTTCCGATATGAACATCGTGGGTGACGCGGAGGGGCCGTAGGGTGCCATTGAGATGGGGAGGAGAGGGGAGCGGTGTAGCAATCTCATTGACTTGAAGGGACTGGATAAGAATCAGCAGAATGATTGGGTTGGGCCTTTGTAGGTGATCACCCGGAACGGTTTGCTTGCGGTCGCGTGTCAGGTGGTGAGAGCACGCCTCCTGGCTGCCCCAAACAGAGAAAGTAGTCTTTGAATACACGCAGTACCTGTGATATCTTTGGGGACTCAATTGAATCCAGAGACGGTTAGGTGGGGTCACTGCGCTAAGTTGGGACTGCATGAACTATCAGGTAGGTAGAGTACCGATCACTTTCCCAGGCACTCGACCCTGAACGACATCGTCAGGATATCTTTGCTAACAGCGTGATTTCCATCGTGGCTGGAATATGGGTGATGACAATAGACCTGATGACATCACAATTTTCAGATCAAAAATTTGAGCGAGTTTGTGCTGGGACGGCACATGGGGGACACGTATGCATAGGAATATTTGATAGATTTAGCAATTTAAGCTAGTTCACAGGCAGAGAGGCCTTACGCAGGAATTATAGTGCTTTGATGCAACAGTTTCAATTTGAACCCATAGCCTTGGAGACGACGGATCTGTATGGGCGTAGTTTGGGGAGGCAACTGTGGATTCACGCGAATCTCTGTGGTTCCAGCAACGGTTAGGCTTAGCCGTACAGAGGCAATCCATTCAGCATCCTGTCAGCAGGGAGGGAAGCTGGGGAGTGGTTTCAGTAGGTCAGAAGGTCAAGCCCTCAGGGTGCTCATATCCATCCCCACACTGGTGTGTTGTAAACTACACTCCTTGAGGGAGTGTTTTAATCCAGCAATCTTGGTTTTAAGAGCTAATTTAATTTCCAGTGCCCTTGACAAATGAATATCATTAGAAAAAACAATCAACAAAAAACTTTGTTCGTAATTTTGAAATGCTCAAATAATCCGCATTTTCTGTTTTTTACCCTCAGATGCATTGAAACCCACGTTCTACTGTCAGAATTAACGACATGGGATATTTGTTTTTTTAGCAAAAAGCATAGTGTTTGAATTTGTTTTCTATATCTGGGATACAATGGCAAGAATGTGGTGTAGAAAAGGAGACTTGCTCAGAACAAGATCAGTTGAATATAATTCTGCCCTGTGTAACCTTCTGCGAGCAAAGATGTTGTAAATTGAGATCTGTAATAAGCCGGGCAGCAGCATATGGGAAGTTCGAAACAAAGTTGTAGAACGGGACAGAGAGTGTGAAATAAGCACGGCGTGGAAAATCACCTGGATGTTCCTATATTTAATTTGATCAAATGAAATCATTGCAACATAAATGAATTATATTTTCGTCTAGCACAGAAATACTCGAAGTACTTATGAATTATTTTACGTTCAAACTCTGACATCTCGTGTCGACACCCACGTTCAAACTCGATTGGAAATATGAGGTAACAATTTTGCTTCTGATGCCGCCACTCGACTGAATATTTAGAATCCGTATTTTCACCAAGTTGGAATTTTGAACGCCGTGCGTGTGCGCCACGTTCGTGATGTAAGTAGGAGGCATATGAACAAATTCACGACAGTTAAGGTAGAATGATGATCAAATAAATGTATTCTTCACTCGAAAATTCAGAGTGGAATGAAACGAATGCGGGGGATAAGCATCCCCTGGATGATTGCATTATACAAATTTCGAATCTATTTGCAAAGAGACTCTTGGGCGCCTATTTCTTCTGAGACCCTTGAATGAATTTTCCTGAAAAAACTCTTGGGCACCTATTTCTGAAGATGTTCACGAACACCAGTTGCACAAGTGACTGTTAGGAGCAGATGTCTACCGACACTTACGCGTCTCTTTCTGAAGATATTCATGGGCAACAATGTCAAAATTGACTCATGGGATTTTTTCTTGATACTCTTGGGTGTCAACTTGTTTCTGTAATTCAAAATTCACTTCCAACAGCTCAATTTCGCCTCATATAACTCGATATTCGTTTCTTTTACCGTGATACTCAATTTTTGGGATGTTGATTTTTTCATTAGATCTTTGCTTTTTGCAACATGATGAACACGTTTTGTAACTCGATGCATGCTTTTCGTAACTCGATACTCGCTTTTTGCAACTCGATATTACTTTTCGAAACTTGATATTGTATGTTCCTTGATACCTGCTTTCCTAACTCAAAACACGTCGTTTTGCAAGCCTCAAGAGTCAAACCCTTGGCCGCGGTCCCATTACTTGGCTGCACTCACCTCAATCGCACAGTCAGAGTCCATCTGCAGCCTCTTCAGCGCTTCGGTTCCTTCCGTTCTCTGAAAAAAAAACATGCTCGATTTCTTTAACTGTGAATCACACGAATTCCTGGGATCAAATACCAATTCATAATCATCCGAATTTATGTTTTTTTTTCCATCTGGAGGGAAGTCTCGCAACTGCCCTGCTTTTCTTGGGCTGTCCTCTATAAGCAGCAGTACTGCTGGTGGTGCTTTTCGCAAGTATGAACAAGGCAACTCAGTTTTGCAATTGAAATAGTAATTTAAAGCCCAGGTAACTCTAGGGTTACCCACCCCCTTCGGGGGATTTGTAACCATTAGTCATAGTGCCCTAATCGCTTGTATACGAGCAGGATGGTGCTCTTTGTAGGGTGTTCGAGTCCTAGAGTCTGAGGTATAGAGGGGTTTGCTGCAGTATGTTGCGCCCCGTCACTGACACAGACATAGTTATCTTCGGCGCAGGAGTGGGTGAGATCCACGCCCTGTGCTGTTAACAGGGGACAATCTTCATCTCAGTTTCTCTTCAAGTTGATGGTAGTGCATCATATCATATCAATGAGATTAGCACACGTCAGTACTCCTCCACTAACGCGTAGCTTAAGATAAACCATTTTTAAAGAGAGTTACTTCAAGTCTAAGCTAACCTAATCGACGTACCCATAACCAGTATGTACACAATACAACAACAAAATCAACAATCTCAATTTTTCTTACTCCAAAGTGATGGTATCCATAGGCAAACATTTCTGTCTCTAAATGTATTTAAAATCACAAGCGTTTCCCTCACCGCGTGGTTGAACATGTGCTGCGAGTTGAGCAGACCGAAGAGCTGCAGCAGCATGTTGATCAAGTACCCGGTCAGGAAGGTGATGGAATCGTAGTACTCCGAGTCTATGACGCCTCCCAATCCGAGCATGACGGAGATGCACTGGACTTGGATGAGTGTCAGCAACAACAAGCAGGGCAGGGCGAAGAGTTCTTGGAGTGATTTGATGGCAACGTTGATATGATAAAGTTCGGCTCTCACCTTCTTCAGCTGTGCTATACGAGTAGGAACAGTCTCCATCTCCTTCGGGTGGGATTGACCAGCTAAAACACTGTCTTCGACTCCTTTCAGGTGATTGTGCGAACTTGGACACTTCCTTTGTTATGGAGAGGGAATTCATGGGACTTGGCTTGGTTAGAGAAAATTGCCTTGAATGTTTCTCTTTTTGATCCTTCGAAGTAATTTTGGAAACCAGTGGTATCCCCAAATCCTCCACGACATGCACAAATATTAATGCACCTCGTTGTCAGAAATGCAATATTAGATGCGATGAATTGCATGCACATATAAAATTCAGTGCACAGTAAATATATTGTTAAGTTGACGTCAATATCAGCAAAAACTGAGAATAGAGGAATGAGAATTTTTTCGAATTTGTAAGATAATACAAATGCACAGAGAAATACTGCTTGCAAGCCTACAAACCAAGTAACTGCGAACACGAGGTAGAAAGCATCAACGCCTTTCAGAACAAGCTCTCGGTTTTCCACTTCCAAAATGTATTGAAATGGAATCTTTCTTAACTTGTATCGAATAACACAGTGCCATTTAAGCAGCAAGCCTACCGTCACCATGCCTATGCTCCAATATGCTTGAATTTTCAATCCAACGTCACTCGTGCCTGGCATGGAGAGGTTTCTGATGTTGTCTGCGAATACGGTCAACTGCGATGCGGTCAGCCCCAAGTTCAGCAGCAGGGAGTATCTTCGAAACCTGAGACGGACAATGTTGCGCTGACTTGTGGGGCTATATTTCGAAATAAATGAAAACAGTCCAGTGAGTCTGAGTAGCGCGAACAGCCATTTTAGAACTCGACTCCCGGTGAATCTCGTGCAACACGGCATCTCCTACAGGACGAGAATATTTAAATACAGTAAAGTGTACTAGAGCTTTCAGGGCTTAAAATAATATATTTCAGTTCACTGTAATTATTTCTGACCTCGATGAGTGTGAGTTTAATTTTCATTAGTAGATGAAATTCTATTATGTGATGTATATTTTTCCTACTCCGTATTTCCTCACGTGACGTTGGCCGCGTGATGTAACATCGACGAATGAAAGCAATACTGCCAAACTTCTTCCCGTGCACCACCATGTCTGTTCTGTTCATGTTCCTATTGATCTCAAACATTGACACTACCGTTTTACTGCACCAATCACACCATGTTTGTTTAGTTCAATGATTGTGTGAAACAGGTAGGGTACCACATCCGTGAATTCTGCTCAGCTCAGTTATAGAGAGAAAAAATTATCAATACCAAACGCTGTGTTTACGCTGACAATAAGGAACGGTAAACACAATGCAATTATTTCGTATTAAACGATGGTGTTGATGTTTGGTTTTCGATACATCAATTCACTTCGATTAATAATGTGTACTGCGTAGAAGAGGACTTGGCTTATATTAATCGATTGTTATGTAATCACTTTTAACGGTCGAAAACGATTGCAATCTAGCTTACTAAGTGGAACCTATAATCAAGAGCGGAAGTCATAGCTACCTTCAAACGCAAACTAGAATAATACTTGGTCAACTTGTACGCGCAGAAAATTTTGAATTGCAATTTACTTTCGCTAGGCAATTTACCGTGTCCACTATTTGTGATTCAACACTTTCATCTTACAGATATTTTCATTCTAGTTTTTTCCTGTCTCATACACTCAAATTTAAAGTTATCTCGTTGTTTTCAACCTTGTCAAACGAAGGAGTTTAGTTGATCGGAAGGCATATCATAGCAAATCGATGATTGCATATGAAGTCTAAATTTGCAATGTATGATGCCTCATCCCAAGTTAATGATCATGTGACAGGTGTCGTCCATATTGATGGGTCTTGTATGTCAACTTCAGCTCTGTATTTGAACGTTTATTTGCCTATTGACTGATTGTAGTTAGCAGGAGTCCCGAACATGACTGCAGGTCGTGCACTGCAGGTCGTGCATTGCAGGTCATGAAATGCAGGTCATGAATTGCAGGTCACGCACTGCAGGTCGTGCACAGCAGGTCATGCATTGCAGGTCATGCACTGCAGGTCATGCAATGCAGGTCATGCACTGCAGGTCGTGCACTGCAGGTCGTGCACGGCAGGTCGTGCATTGAAGGCCGTGCACTGCAGGTCGTGCACTGTTTATGGTTCCACATATACGTATAGGCCCTTTCTCCATACTCCCTCCACTGCATATTTGTACAGGTACTTCCTCCATACTCCCTCCACTACATATCCGGATGGGCCCTTCCTCTATACTCCCTTCACTGCATATCCCGTACCGGCACTTTCTTCACACTACCTCCACTGCATATCCGTACAGGCACTTGACTCACACTCTTTCCACTGCATATCCGTACAGGCACTCTCTACATACTCCCTCCACTACAAATCCGTAAAGGCGTACATATCAGGAGCAAAAACAATCATAAATGAGAAGATGATCTGAAAGCAAAATGAATCAATAGAACACCTATGCAAGGGAGGGAGTATGAAGAAAGTGCTTGTACGGATATGCAGTGGAGGGAGTATGGAGAAAGTGCCCGTACGGATATGCAGTAGAGGAAGTGTGGAGGAAATACCTGTACGGAAATGCAGCGTAGGTGGTGTGGAGAAAGTGCGGGTACGGATATGCAGTAAAGGGAGTATGGAGAAAGTGCCTATCCGGATATGCAGTGGTGGGAGCATTGAGAAAGTGCCTGTACGACTATGCAGTGGAGGGAGTATGGAAAATGGGCCTATACGGATTTGCAGTGGAGGGAGTGTGGAGAAAGGGCCGTTACGGATATGTAGTGGAGGAAGTAAGGCGTATGTGCCTATTCGGATATGTGGAATCATAATCAGTGCAAAACCTGCAGTGCACGTCCTGCAGTGCATGACAGCAGTGTAAAGGGGCGCAAGAACCGCTTTCTAGAGTCATTTTGGTGGGCGGGGGGGTTGGGCGCGGTGCATGCAACCTTGACTCAACCGGCCCGTACGGGGCGTTCGCGCAGAAATGGGGGGCGGGAGCGGAGGGTACTGGAACTGGTTTGGTGCCCCGAGTCATCTAACGGATAGCTTTACATGTTAACGGGTTATATATTTACATAAGGTTATTATCATTTCAATGCTTGTGGGGGTAATGCAGCTTCGCTGCTTTCATAATGCACGTTTACTGCTGTGTCCTCTGAATGTTTTTTTAGGGGATATTGACAAACATACATTTAAATGATATTTTTTATTGACAATTACATATTAATTTACAAGCTGTATTAAACGTCAAGACTCCACACATATTCTTCTTGCAGGATTGTTGATTTCCAGACACGTTCATGATGAATTTTTCAACCTTGATATCATTTTTTCGAGGTACGATCTTGATAAATTTACACGTGGCATAGGTTCAATTAGTTTCTTGTTATTTTCTCCGATTGTTTTATCTACGATATTCACCCCGGATTCATTTGCAGTCATATTATGACTGAATTTCACATTGCAAGTGATTTGTTTATATATGTATGAGCTTATTTGAAGGTCGATTACATGGAATATAACCAACAATGTTATAATTACAGTTATGGTATATATTCTAAGACGATGTGGTGATAAACGTAATATATCCATGCTTGCTAATGTTACAATGATTTATTTAGAACTCGGTTATATATATATATATATATACATCATCATAAGCATGATGCCATTAAGACGCTGTCACCAATTATACCCAGGGTTTCCTCTCACCCGAACGACACCCTAAGATGGAGGCACGCGATACCTGTTTCATCACGCTGCAGTACAGGTACGAACACGATGGGCATTCCCCTTACAGGTACTGTACTCCATTCACGGCGGCAGCTCAGTCTCACCTCTGCACCGCTAGCGGAAGGTTCTACGGTCATTCGTACCCCATGAGGTGTGATATTAACGCGTTCATATACATATTATATTGGTGTTACGATACGTGTTATTGTAGATGGTTTTTTATGTGTGATGTTTATTTAGATTGTTTCCATGCTAGTAGGTTATATTTACTTCATGTTATTTACCTGTCTTGGTCCCTGTCAGTTTCGCACTTCTCTCTCATACGGCCATAACAGCTGCCTAGTAGGGTGGCACTACCTGAACTGGTCAGACCGGGAAAAACATGTTTCATCTTGTTACGGTGTGATCTATACAGTGATCGTAAACCAGTGATGCTTTATTTGTATTAGTGTGATGATACGTGTTATTGTAGATGGATTTATGTGTGATATTTCCGTGGTACTAGGGATATATATATATTCCATGTTTTTGTGTCAGTCATGGCCCCCTGTTGGTATTGATTTCTCACATGGTCATACATGTTGGTTGGTATGTCTCACAATCTCCCACAACTGTTACGACCGGGGAAACGTGTTTCATCTTGTTATTTTGCGTGTTAGGTTATGCTGTGATTTTTTCAGTGATCGTATACCAGTGGTTCATTGTTATATTGGTGATATCGTGTATTATAACGTATCCCAAAATGCATCTATCTCATCCTCCTTCTCTTCAATTTTCAATAATTAATTTTATAGAATGCTTTTGGCATTTTATCCAGGAATGTCTGAATTATTGCATTTGCGTCTGGAGTTATTACTGTCTTATTTACCAATAAACTTTTTAATAGATCAATTACATGAACACGGATTTGGACATTGGGATGGCTAACGAACCCGTTCGATTCAAATATAAGTGCTGAGTTAGTTTTAAGATAGTGAAGCAAACCAGGGGATAGTGTCTTAGCAACGGGAGGTAATGAGACCGAATATATTACTGCAACATCATCGCTATTTTGTGACTCATTTTGTTTGATCGATTCCTGTGTGGGCTCTGTAGATATGCTATTGCGATAGAGTCCGTTAGTAAAATTATAGTGATATTTCAGGCGATGTATTCAAATCTAGCATTTCGTCTCCACGCCTACTCAATCTTTGACTGTGAAACGTTCTGCTATGTTCTGCTAATTCTGGCCCTATTGTGATAGATATGGGTGACGCGCTACCGCCCATATGAGTTGTTGTAAGCTTATCCATCTTGAATTTTGGAACAAGGTAATGAATCGATTCATCCATGGATTATTTTTGTCAAAAAACTGACTGCTGCAGGTAATAGTAAATTTAACAAAAACCCTCCACGCACGGTTGATGATGTTTTCCTTTTGGCCTCGAAAGATTTACTGCCAGACGATTTACTACCTAATTGTTTTATTATAGAATTGAATTTATTTTTCCGTGACTTGGTTAGTTTATCACAGACCAATTTTCCGCTCTCAATATTTCTAAATAGTTCGCAGATGATCTTAACTTCCTTATCACTTAAATGTTTGACGAGTTTTAGTTGATTTATTTTATTATAAATATTCAATTTTCGTTCCAAAGTACGTTTATCACACATCACGACACAACGTTTCCTTCATCAACCCACATAGGTTTGCTGTCTGGATAATCCGTATATATCACTTAGATTTGCTTTCTTCCTCGTTTAATCGGGTCTTCAATACCTTGATAGCATAAATTTCAGGTTTGTCACACTGTACTAGTTCCTGTCTATAGGCAAAACCTTTGATGGGTTCATCAGTATCGAGCGACGTTATTTCATAGGTCGGAGGGTAATGTTTTTGATTCACACAAGAAATACGAAACACTTCTTTCGTGAACTTTGGTTCGTGTCCTCGCCTAAATGTCTTGAGTGTAGGATCACTGCACTGTAAGCGTACGTACGCTCCCACCTTTAATTGTATACTGGGCACTTTAATACTTTTACGTCGTATTTTATACATTTCCGTTAGCAAAGCTGGAATTTGCTTCGGATCGTTCAACAAATAAACGTCAAATGGAGTCCGACCCATTAATGATGAATGTGGTGTCATATTGAACGTCGTTAAAAGTGCTTGCAAATCATTTATATAGCGTTCAGTCTTTGTTGCATGCATATATTTTCCCAATTTAAGTTTTACAGTCCGTATAACGCGTTTTGCTGGGGAAGCTTTGATGATCTTGTTGTATGTGTAATAAATGGATATGTTTTTGCTAGCAAAATATGCTCTAATGTTTTTATTTGTAAATTCACTGCCCTGATCTGAACAAATCCGAGTTGATGGCCATACTAGCTCATTGAATACTTTGTCAAATGCCGCAATCACATTTTTAAATGTAATTGCTTTCAAGGGTTGTACACACAGTTATTTACTGTATATATCAATGACGAACAATACATATCTAATACCATCATTTTTAAATGCGTATTCTTTCACATAGGCAATATCTGCACAGAGAATTGATCCAGGACGCGCAGCTGTAAACATACGTCTGCTAAATTTCAAGGGTGCTTGTTTAAATCGTGTGAATGTTTCTGATGATTGTAAAAAAAATTCAACATCACGTTTTGTTGTAGACGGACATATATTCGTATAGCTTTGATGTAGAGCCTTCACGCCAGAGTACGACCCAACAGCCTCCGGATTGTAGTAGACACTCTCCATTCTAATTCACTACTAATCTCAAATCGCGTGTACATTATATTTTATACTGGCAACACTTGTTCAAATTCATGTCCTGCAATTTGAGATCTAATCAAAAGTTTTGAAGTACTTGG